>JAGIQG010000012.1:26176055-26345481 GCA_024679065.1 Sphyrna mokarran | reverse complement strand
CAGTCTGCCGCAAACTTGCAGTGCATCCTCCCAGATCACTTTCCAACGTAAAGTGGCACATTAAAACATAATAAAAATGTCCCGAGGTGCTTTAAGGAGTGTCATTTACCAAACCTTGACACTAGGCCACATAAAAGTGAAAAAAAACTTATTCAAAGGTAGGTTTTAAAGAGTGTAGATGTGGAAAGAGAGAGGGGTGCAGGAGGTAAGGTACTGAATTCCAGGGCTGAGATGGTAGAAAGCCAGCAATGATAGAGTGAAGAAAATCAGATATGCACAAAAGGTTAGCATTGGATGAACACAGAAGTTCGCAGAAGGGATGGAGGTGATGACAAAGATAAGAGATGAGCGATGCTATGGAGGGATTTGAACACGGACTCTGAACTTTAAAATTGAGGTATTGCTGAATCTGGAGCCAGTGAATGGACGCATAGAAAATGTAAGAGCTGCTGTTCACAGACACTAGAAAATAATAGGACAAATAGTAAACCACTGATGCCCAACACATTGCACACCATATTCCAAGTATGACTTTCAATCATGGATAATTTCAACATTAACTCTATGTGTTTGTACTGATGTTGATATTGAATATAAACCCCAAGATTTGCCTTCTTCTATGGTTTTACACATCTGCAATGCAATCTTTTAACATTTTGCATAATGATGCATGGAAAACCCCCTGCATCATTACTCTATTTAGTTTGCTGTCTTTCAAAATAATTTCTCCTAATTTCAAAAGGTATTTCTTCACATTTCCTTTTGAATGCAACTGCAAGAATGAATAGAAATAGGAATCTGAACAGCGAGGTCAACTGTAGACCTGATTAAGATCGATGACCTCACACAGACCAGAATATAAATCTGGGACTTTCCCAGGTCTTTCAGACTCATTTACTCATTAACTTAGTCAAATCACACTACTTCTAATGGCACTATTTTGTATTTCTAGATTAAAATCCAACTAAGAAACAGCATCAAAACAAGATGATTATTGAAATAAATCATAAGAAATTAATGAGAATCTGGCCTCCTATTATGGCACAATTAACAATGAAATTTCACAGAGCTGCACTGCACGTGAAGGTAATTGTTAAGTAAGACTATTACAGATTTACCTTCACAAACATAAGAAACTCTCTCTCTTCAACGTGGACACGGAGCTTAGAAATAGACCTGAGGGACACATTTATAAGAAGCCTAAAGAACAATGAAATCCAGATCAAGCTTTTGAACAAAGGCACAAAACTGGTATAGATGGACACCTATGATGAGGTCACAGCCTCAGAAATGGTAGAGAGTGTTAGTTACATAGTGCAAAGGAGTTCTTTTCCTGACAGGCAGGGGAAGCAATATATTCTCCTGCTGAGATAAAAGACAAGCAGCATAAGCTATCTTTCCTCGTGCAAAGCTAGTGTAAATTATTGCAACAATCACTTTCCAACGTTAGGTGAAGTTAGTGCTAGAGTGGAATATGGTGATAATACAATGGCAATAAGATGGAAGGGCCTTTAGAGGAAGGAACCGACTTAAAAAAATACAGTTAAAGTGGGCTGAGTTTACAGCAGGGATCAGTAACAATGGCTTGACATTGAGGAAATGACAAGGAAACAGTGGTCTTTCAGCAAGGAGGATTTGCAGATAGTGAGGAGCATTGCCAGGCGATGCAGCACGACATAGATAGGCTGGTAGCTTGGGCAGGTAGATGGCAAATGGAATTCAATCCTGATAAATGCAAGGTGATGCATTTCGGGAGAAAGAATGTGGGGGGAGGTATATGATAAAGGGTGGACCTATTAGGAGTATAGAAACGCAGAGGGGTGCAGGTGCACAAGTCTCTGAAGGTGACAGAGTAGGTGGAGAAGGTTGTGAAGAAAGCATATAGTATGCTAAACTTTATAGGAAGGGGTATAGAGTACAAGAGCTGGCCTTTAATGTTGCAGCTGTATAAAACGTTGGTTAGACCTCATTTGGAATACTGCGTCCAGCTTTGGTCGCCTTACAAACGGAAAAGATGTGGAGACTCTGGACAGAGCGCAGAGGAGGTTTACCAGGATGCTGCCTGGTATGGAAGGTCTGAGTTAAAAGATTATGAGGGGTATAGATAGAGTAAACAGGGTTAAGCTTTTTCCTAGGATGGACTCGAATAGCACGAGGGGTCACGGGCTTAGGGTGAGGGGGGTAAAGTATAATTTGGATGCTAGAGGGAGTTTTTTCACACAGAGGGTGGTGGGGGTATGGAATGCACTGCCAAGTAAAGTGGTGGAGGCAGGTACTCTGGAGTTATTTAAGAAATACTTAGATGGGCACATGAACAGAATGGGAATGGAGGGGTATAGAAAAACTGATTTAAAATAGGGATCATGAGCCTTGGGAGTCCCTGGGAAGTGTGTAAATAGATGATGATATTGATGTACTTGTTTTTATCCTACAGGTGCTTTGGTCCACCTTGTTGTATAACAAGGGGCATACACGCGATGGGTCGTGAGAGGGCTGCTCTTGGATTTTTCGAGAGTATCCTAGTGCTTCACGTCATTAGTGTACGCTTGATCTGGACCATTTGATGGGCAACACGACAGCTCAGTGACTATCGCTGTGCTGTGCAGATACATGGATTTGGGCCTGTGTCTGTGGGAGTTTGCGCATTCTCCCTGTGCTTGCGTGGGTTTTTTCCGGGTGCTCCGGTTTCCTCCCACATCCCAAAGATGTGCTCTTAGGCTAACTGGCAAAACAAATTCTCCCTAAATTGTCTCAAATTTGGTTTTTAATCCATAGATCTATAAACATTGACAGGGATCATAGGTAGAGGCGGGGAACATCGGGGTGGTGGCGTGGGCTCGTTGGGCCGAAGGGTCTGTTTCCCATGCTGTTTTGTTCTTTGTCCTTTGTTCAAGTAAAAAGGACAAGATCAATAAATGAGCAGCCATTGTGGCATTCAAAAAGCAGAAGGGTTCATTCGATTGTGTGGATGATCGAAAATGACCCTTATCCACTGCCTACCAGTGAAAATTTATATTCTAATTTAGCCAATGGAGACATGTTTAAATAAGATAAATTTATCCAATGCATAACATACACACACCACACATGCACAACGTCAACTGTAACATACCTGGATCAAAGAGATTTGAAGGAAACAACCAATGCAAAAGGTTGACGGAATGTTTAAAGCAAAGAGCACAGAGAACAAAGAATTTAGAATAATGTACAACATGCTCCGTGAACTTAGCTAATACATTCACTTTACCATGTTTATCATTCAAAAGGTGGAATAGATTGAAAGTGGTTTAAGGGTTAGAAAACACTTAAAGTAGTACTCAGTGATGCAGTTTTAACCCACCATCACAAAGAAAATAAATTGAAGTTAACATGCGATGTATCTCCACAGAGTTGAAGCTGTGGTATAATCTCACATAATGGATGATGGTTGAAGAAGCTTGTAGCATATGCTTCATGTACTTGAATGAAGCCAAAGCAAAATTACTCATTAGCTGATAGGCATCAGCGATAATTTGTGATGTTCCGCTAATATGCTTACAGTAGGAGGCTCATTTTATTAACTGGCCACCAAACCCTTATAAACATAGATGGTGGTACCATTCCTCACAGTAGCATAGCTGACCTTACTGGCCCATCAGTACAATATTAACCATCAGAAATAAACTGATCTTGCAAATGCAGACATTCTATGCAGGTTTTCTCATGAAGACAAATTCATTTCTAGCCAGAATAACTGTGAATGACTTCACATGCACAAATCACATGCTAGAGAAATTAGAGAAGAAACTCAGAAGGATCCGATGCTCAGTAAAATGTTCAATTATGTCACAAATGATTGGTCTAAAGAGAACAATGAGGGAATTTGCAGGAATATCTCATGTAGAATTGATCTGAATGTGGATCAAGACCAACTCCCTTGTAGTTAGAACATAGAACATAGAACAATACAGCACAGAACAGGCCCTTCGGCCTTCGATGTTGTGCCGACCAAAATAAAAAGCAATGCCCCTCCAAACTAAACCATTCCCTTCTCTTTCATATACTTATCAATTAACCTCTTAAACGCCACCAAACTTGGCGCATCTACAACAGCTGCAGGCAGGGCATTCCACTCCTAATCACTCTTTGAGTAAAGAACCTACCTCTGATATCCGTCCTATAACTCATACCCCTTAATTTAAAGCTGTGTCCCCTCGTGCTAGCTTTCTCCATCCTAGGAAAAAGGCTAACACTGTCCACCCTATCTAAACTTCTAATCATCTTATATGCTTCAATAAGATCCCCTCTTAGCCGCCTCCTTTCTAACGAAAACGACCTCAAATCCTTCAACCTCTCTTCATAGGACCTGCATAGTTCAAGAGTCATTATTCCAGGTTTGGCCCAACAAGAGACTCCAACACAGCAATCAATATTAATCCTGTCATATGGTCTCAACTCAGCACATTAATCTTTTATTAATAAAGTACCTTTAAATATTAATTACATGCTGCATGATCTAAACAGTAATGTATTCTGGTTCTGCAACCATACGCCTTTGTGGTGATCATGTTACTGAGTGACAGATAAAATCCATTTTCAAAGTCTTCTCTTTTTAAAAAAATCTACTTTACCATACAAAACAGAACTATCATTGCAGCTGAAACGTATTTTCGCTAGTTACTTGTCTCTGCAACCACTGATGCAGGCCAAAAATATCGGATTCCAATTCTTAAAAAGTATTTAAATTTATGAACAGTTTTAACTAAATAAATAATTAGAAACTGTTTCAAGTTACAGAAAGATGAGAAAGCTTTTATTTTAGTGAGTTATGATTATCTAGAATGCATTGCCTGAAAGTAATAACTCCGCTTTCACATCTCAACTTTCAGAAGGGAAGTGGACAAATATTTCAAGGGAAAGAAATGACAGAAAATGGGAAAAGCATGAGAGTGAGGGAGATTAATTAGATTACTCTCCCAGTGAGATGGGAATGTACATGGCTTCCTTCTGTATTGTTCATTCTACAACAGAGTGAAGAGAGTGGGCTAACTAGCTGATCTTCACCCCATTTGTCACACTCACTAATAGTTGCTGGGATGGGTGATTCATTTAGGAAATTTATGCTTTTAAGTAGTCATAGATGTTACAAATTCAGAGAAATGGTTTAACACAATTAGCCTAAGAGCTTTAATTATTTATTCATGGTTTGAGCGCTTCGCTGACAAGGCCAGCATTTATTGCCTGTTTTTGCTGAGGTGGTGGTGTATGTGGTGTAAATACACCCATCTTAGGGACAGACTACCAGCACTTTGACCCAGTGAACAAAAGTTATAGTTAAGCTTTTGCCAATTTCATTATAAAGCTAGATTTTTGAAATAATACACAAGCAGATGGCAAGAAATGAAGCAGCACAGATCCTTAACTGATGAAGAAAAGCAATAGCATAAGAGTGTCCATTGATTATAAATCTAGCAATCTTCTGACGTATGTGAACTCAAGGTGCAGGAACAGAAACCAAAACCAAGTACAATAAAGCAGCTGAGCAAATGTTTCATTATACTAGTGTAAAGGAAGGTTGCTTTACATCACATACTGGCTCCATCTCTCCTATCCATCAAATAGCACAGAAGCCCACCCAAAAGACTAATTACAACATCCCTCAATACCAACAGACTGTTAGTTGGCATTAGTGAGGGCTGTCAGGGAGAACATACCACTGTGAAAATGGCATCATAGAAAAATAATTAGATTATTCATCTCAAATATACATCCACAGCTCATTCCATGCCACCCATCCCAGCAGTGTACAATTATTCAAATTACTGCGTTGAATAGGGACTTTGTAACATGAAATTGCAACACTTTGAACAAGCATAAAGCACATGAGGGCACTTGGAACATATCAAAACAAATAGGCAAAATTTGGAGGCACATCACAAATCTCATCATAAAACCATACATCAAAAGGAGTCAGATGCTACTGGGAATGTGGTACACATTTCAGGACGAAGTTCAGATGCAGAACTGACTGTTATAGCATCACAAGTTTCAAATAATAAATATCGTGCAGACATACCTTTTATGCCCGTTTAAACGTCAAGGTCTAAGAGCACATTTTTAGATTAAAAGTAGGGGTTCAATATTTACAGGTATTAGTTTTTGGAAGGTTGAAATCCATCCTTTTCCAAAGTCTGGCTGTTGCAGAGGTACCAGGTTGGAGTCTGCTCCTATCAACATCGCCCCCAAATGAGGAAAGGAGCCAAACAGTATCTTTGTTATTGAATCATTCATAATAACCTCCATGAAAAGATAGATATGAAATTATGTGCACTAAATTGGTCAAATTCATCAAAACCAAAAGCCATCTACACAAATTTATGCAACTTAATTCTTTTTCATTGTCACTGCATTCACTTCAACTTTACTTGGCTAGTGTGTCAAAATTCATAGGGTCTCACCCATCTTCCCACTACAGGCTAATCTATAGCTATTCTTTTGTCTATGTTTGATTATAAATCATTGAAATGTGATAAGCCTGCCACTACATTCTGTTGGGGACATGCTCCAGAATCTTGGGTCTTCTGCCACAGTACAAAATTATTTCTCTTCACAAAGCTGGTTTACCTTCCAGGGCTGGCTTGGAACTTTGCAACACCAAATGTTCTTACTTGCTTCAGTGTGAAAATTCAGATTAATCGTCAAGAAACGGTGAAGCCACTCTGGCGATTTTCACTGACACATTTTGCAACTTTGTCTTCCAGCTGTGGTCACATGCTAGATTTTCCTCTGTTTGCACATTTATTCTCAAGAATCTGCCTAAGTAGAACATAGAACATTACAGCACAGAACAGGCCCTTCGGCCTTCGATGTTGCGCCAACCAATATAAAAAGCAATGCCCCTTCAAACTAAACCATTCCCTTCTCTTCCATATACTTGTCAACTAACCTCTTAAACACCACCAAACTTGGCGCATCTACAACTGCCGCAGGCAGGGCATTCCACTCCCGAACCACCCTTTGGGTAAAGAACCTACCTCTGATATCCGTCCTATAACTATCACCCCTTAATTTAAAGCTGTGTCCCCTCGTGCTAGCTTTCTCCATCCTAGGAAAAAGGCTATCACTGTCCACCCTATCTAAACCTCTAATCATCTTATATGTTTCGATAAGGTCCCCTCTTAGCCGCCTCCTTTCTAACGAAAACAACCTCAAATCCCTCAGCCTCTGCAGTAGTGCAGAGAGTTTCCCCCAATCTCTGGCATTCAGCTCTAACAACTGAATTCTCAAGCTGCTGCACAATTATTTGTCTGCTCTGCAATTTCAACAGCTTTATGTTTGAACTAGGCTGCATATCTGTCATTCTTCTTGATACTATGTTGTCACATTAGAGGGTGGGATCAGTGGGACTGCAGTACTCATCAGTGAGGAGGCAGCCTTGACATCATATTGATATACACAGACACAAGGAGCTGGACTTCGTAACAAACTGTAAATCTCTTTGACTGTTTGTTATAAAGTACTAGCCCATGCTTACAAAACTCAAAACAATGTCCAGCATTAGATATGATTCCACAATTGGACAACACTTGCTAAATAATCCCAACTGTGTTAAGAGTTACACAGATTATCAGTCAGGTTTAAGGTGTGGTTCACTTATGCATGCTAGCAGCTCCGTACATTCACACAAAGGGCTCTGTCCTTTGCAGACAAAAGCAGCAGATCCAAGCAGTGCACCTTTTCCAATTAAGCAAAAACTTGGAGACAGGAATTTCCTGAATATTCTCCGAGCAATGGCTTGATCAGAGTTGATCTGCTAAGTTTGAATTTTAACAAAGATTGTCAGTTAACTGCTCCCTGGTGCATTCTCCACAACAATGCCTCGACCAATCAAAGTCCACTGACAACCAATCAGTACTTTCTTCTCATGCAGTATAAATTGTTGTTCCCTTTATATTCCTGCAAATCTGTATAGATGACCATCAGACAAAAAGCTTCAACATCACACCTATTTTTAAGTAATATATAATTGTGTTCTACCAAACAAGTAATTATGCTGTTACACCTATCCATCTCTCTGACCCCATTCCTTCTTCACATCCTTGCTGTATGTTCCCTATGCCCTCCGACCTGCTCCTCTCTGATGCTAATATCCAATGTTCAGCAAAGGATTCAGTTTCATTCCCTTACATCCTCACCTCAATGAATCCCAGGCTTCGCACAATGCTGAGCTCTTCTTCCGTCACTTCCCTCTCCTTTGAGTAATGGTCTTTCTCTTACCACCCTCTGACCTTCCGGCTGCTCTTCATCTTTCAGTGAGAACAGCCAACATGATATTGGCCATCTCAATTTCTCTATCCCTCTCACCCACTCGAACCTGTCTTCCCCTGAATTGCAGAGCTGGGCCGAGAGGTGGCAAATGGAGTTTAATGTGGAAAAGTGTGAGGTAATGCACTATGGCAGAAATAATAAATGTGTAGAGTATAGGGCTAATGGTAGGATTCTTAGTAGTCTAGATGAACAGAGGGATCTTGGTGTGTATGTGCATAGATCCCTGAAAGTAGGCAGTCAAGTCGAGAAGGTTGTTAAGAAGGCATATGGAGTCTTGGCTTTTATTGGTAGGGGGATTGAATTTCGGAGCCGCAACGTCATGTTGCAACTGTACAAAACTCTAGTGCGGCCGCACTTGGAGTATTGTGTGCAGTTCTGGTCCCCACATTATAAGAAAGATGTGGAGGCATTGGAGAGGGTACAGAGGAGGTTTACCAGGATGTTGCCTGGTATGGAGGGCAGGTCTTATGAAGAGAGGCTGAGGGATTTGAGGTTGTTTTCGTTAGAAAGGAGGCGGCTAAGAGGGGACCTCATTGAAACATATAAGATGATTAGAGGTTTAGATAGGGTGGACAGTGATAGCCTTTTTCCTAGGATGGAGAAAGCTAGCACGAGGGGACACAGCTTTAAATTAAGGGGTGATACTTATAGGACGGATATCAGAGGTAGGTTCTTTACCCAAAGGGTGGTTCGGGAGTGGAATGCCCTGCCTGCAGCAGTTGTAGATGCGCCAAGTTTGGTGGCGTTTAAGAGGTTAGTTGATAAGTATATGGAAGAGAAGGGAATGGTTTAGTTTGGAGGGGCATTGCTTTTTATATTGGTCGGCGCAACATCGAAGGCCGAAGGGCCTGTTCTGTGCTGTAATGTTCTATGTTCTATGAATTTGCTGCATTCCGTTCTCTTCAGTCCAACTCTCAGTTTGCTGACATGAGTGGAGCCACTATTGTCTGGCGTACTGACCTTTACCTCACGAGCTCAATGCCAACTCCCAGGCATTTCTTCCTACTGCCACCCCAAACCATGACCCCACCACCAAAAATCAAGCCATCATTTCCAAGACTGTCACTAACATTGTCTCTGGTGATTTTCCCTCCAAAGCTTTCATCCTCAATCCACTTTCATCCCTTTCCCAGAGTGCACAAACAAGGCTTCCCTTTTAGACCCATCATCATCAGCCTGTTCCTACCCCCCCTGCACTCATTTCTTCATTTTGACTTCATCTGCTCTCCCCTTGTCTAGTCCCTGCCCGCCTGCATTCATGATTCCTCCAATGCCCCGTGTCGCATCAATAATTTCCAGTTTCCTGGTCCTCACTGCCTCCTCTTCACTGTGGATGTCTAATCCCTCTACACCTTCATCCCCCACTAGGAAGGGATCAGGACTCTGTGCTTCTTCCTTGAGTAGAGACTTGAACAATCTCCACTCACCGCCACTATTCTCCATCTGTCCTTCTGCACATGTGTAGGGTCACGAGAATGAGGCCTGGATGAGATTGTGGTTGGTACAAATCCGATGGGCTGTATGGCCTCCTTCTGTACTTTAGGGATCCTATGATTTGATCAAACTTATTCTATCATTAAATAATTTCTCCTTGTTTCACTTCCAGCAAATAAAAGGTGTAGCCAAGCACCCAAGTGGGCATCCGTTATATCTACATTTTTATGAGTTATGTGGAACTTTCCTTGTTCCAGTCCTACTCAGGCCCACTCGACCTTGACAGCTATAACAGTGTCACTTCATGCTTCTCATGACCTGGAAAAATTCATAAATTTTGCTTCCAATTTCCACTCCCTCCCTCTTCACATGGTCCACCTTCAACACTTACCTTCCCTGACTCGTCTGATGATTTCTGATGATAGACTGACCACCAACGTTCATTACAAACTCACCAATTCCCACAACTCCCTTCACTACAGTTCCCCATGCTCCATTCCCCGTTAGGATTCCATTCCATTCTCCCAGTTTCTCCGCCTTGTCACATTTGATCTGATGGTGTCATCTTCAAAAGTGGTGCTTTTGACATATTTGCTTCTTTCCTTAACTAGTGTTATACCACTGCACCTCCCCCACCCCTTGCACCACACAGCGCCCCCCCCCCCCACCACCCCACCGACGCAGTGGTTAGCATGGACTCAACTGGGTTCGATCCATTTTCCACACCTCTGCTATCACTCCTTCCTCTCCCTATCAGAAACAAGATCCTCCTTGTCCTCTCTTTCCATCCCAGCAGTCTCCCCTCTCAAAGGATTATCCTTCACCATTTTTAACTCAATCAAAACACATCTCCCGCTGCCCTCATCCCCTCTCCCCATTTGCATTTCACAAGGACCACTCCTTCTGTGGACCCTGGTCCACTTATCTATTATCTTTATCATGTCTAACTCATCATTCCCTTCCACAGTTCCTTCCTTTGCAATTGGAATACCTGTCCATTTACTTCCCCTCTGTTCAAGACCCCAAATAATCTTTTCAGGTGAAGCAGCAGTCCATTTGCATCATCTTCAATTTGGTTTAGCATATTTGCTGCTCCCAATGCAGTCTCCTTTATGTTGAGGAGATAAAGCCAGAATGGGTTACATAACATTGAGTTGGCAGTTTTAGATTCTGACCTTTCTCCTTCACCTTAAACCCCTTATTTTTTAATATCCTATATGTGCATTGCCTCAATACAATCTCAACCCCTCCCACACCAGGTTATCTGACTTTTGTTCCTAAAGTTGCTAATTCTGTTGCAATCACAGTTCTCAAGCATTGTCCCTCCCTTCAGTTCTAACAAAGACCGAAAGGGCTCAAAATGTTAACTTTGTTTTCGCTCCATATAGAAACTGCCAAACCTAACGTTTCCAGCATCCTGTGTTCTTGTGAAAATTTTACTACTAGTTTCCTTTATCTATTCTACAAGTTACATCCTCAAAGAATTTGAATAAATTTGTCAAACAGAATTTGTCATTAAACCATGTTTGCCTTGTTCTAATCACACAATGCCTTTCTAAGTGTCATATTAAGACTTGCTTAATAATAAATTCCAGCACTTTCCTGGTGACTGATGTCAGACTAATGTGTTACAACTGTTAAGACACCCCAGAATCTAGGGAAATTTTGTGCATCTTTGTAGGTGCATACATTATCTCTGTAGTTATCCCCACCAGAGTACTGCTGCCTCACAGTGCCAGGGACCCGGGTTCAATTCTGGATGCGGGTCGCTGTCTGTGTGGAGTTTGCATATTCTCCATGTCTGTGTGGGTTTCGTCCGAGTGCTCCGGTTTCCTGTCACTGTCCAAAATACAGGCTGGTTAAGTGCACTGGCCATGCTAAATTCTTCCTCAGTGTATCTAACAGGCACCGGAGTGTGGCGACTAGGGAATTTTTAAATAAACTTTAAACAAGAGACAGGCCATCAGGTTGTGGGGATTTGGTGGATTTTAGACTTTGAGTTTTTCCAGTACTTTTTCTCTGCTGTTATTAATTACCTGAGGTTATTTGCTCTTAATAGCTCCTAGGTTACCCTCTATTTCTGGTACATAATTCACACCCATCACTGAAGACAGGCGAAAAAATACCTGTTTAATGATTCTGCCATTTCTTTATTCCCCATTACAATTTCTCCTGTTCTCTGTTCCTAAAGGGCCAATGTGTATTTTAGCTACTCTTTTTTATATACTCAAAGAATTTCTTGCAATCTTTTTTATATTCCTGCCCTGTTCATTCGTATATTTTGCCTCATCAGCTCTTTGAAAGTCCTTTTACTCATTTCTAAAATATTCTCAATTTCCAGAGTTACTAGCGTGCTTTGCAACATCTTATAACATCCTCTTTTAGTCCAACATTATTCCTAATATTCCCGTTAAGCCACAGATGGATCTTTCTTGCTGACTTTTTATTCTTTAATAATTTGTATTTTCCTGAATAGCTTCCCCCAATATGTTCCTGCTAATTTATAGTCTACCTTTTATTCTATTTACCTAATCAACCTCAGCCAGCTCTCCCTTTACACATTAGCTGGTATCATGGATAGTGATAATGTACCTTAAATCATGGCCTATTGGTCCAAAACAGCAAAGGGTTTGGATTTCTGCTCACGGTGCAACACTTATTCAGTGGATTACCAGTAACAACAACCCACAGTTATATAGCATCCTTAACAGATGAAATGTCCCAGGGTGCTTCACAAGGCTATTATAGTTCAAAGTATGACGCTAAGCCACAAAAGGGGATATTAGATCAGATGACCAAAAACTTAATAAGGTACGTTTTAAAAAGTATCTTAGAGGAGGAAAGCGGGCTAGAGAGGCAGAGATGTAGGAAGGGAATTCCAGAACTTGGAGCTTGGGTAACTAGAGCATTTATTATTGGCCGTGCACAAAAGGGCAGAAACAAAGGAATACATATCTGAGGTTCAAGGAGATTACAGAGAAAGAATGAGTCAAGGGATTTGAAAACAAGGGTTGAGAGGCACTGGATGATAAGTAAATGGGACTGACAGAGTGTTAAGTACACGAGCAGTAGAGCTTTAATTACTTCAATATTACAGAGAGTAACATTAACAAAACTGATTTAAAATAGGGATCACGAGCCTTGGGAGTCCCTGGGAAGTGTGTAAATAGATGATATTGATGTACTTGTTTTATCCTACAGATGCTTTGGTCCACCTTGTTGTCTAACAAGGGGCATACACGCGATAGGTCGTGAGAGGGCTGCTCTTGGATTTTTTGAGAGTATCACGAGTTAGTGTATGCTTGACCTGGACCATTTGATGGGCAACACAACAGCTCAGTGACTATCGCTGTGCTATGCAGATAAATGGATTTGGGCCAGTGTCTGTGGGAGTTTGTGCATTCTCCCCGTGCTTGCGTGAGTTTTCTCCAGGTGCTCCGGTTTCCTCCCACATCCCAAAGATGTGCTCTTAGGCTAATTGGCAAAACAAATTCTCCCTAAGTTGTCTCAAATTTGGTTTTTAATCCATAGATCTATAAACATAGACAGGAATCACGGGTAGAAGTGGGAACATCGGGGTGCGGCGTGGGCTCGTTGGGCCGAAGGGCCTGTTTCCCATGCTGTTTTGTTCTTTGTCGCATCTGGAAGTAATAAAGGCAAGGGTGAAAGTTTCACAGATAAACGGAGACTGGATGAAGTTATGTAGTGTTAAAGAGGTGGAAATGAGCTGGCCTGGATGAGCTCAGGACTTCATCTCAGGATCAAATGCACCACCGGTATTATAAACAAACTAGTTTATTCTCAGACTGTTGCTGCAAAATGCATGGAGTTAATAGCTACAGAATTAAACTTGGAGCAGGCACCAAAAACTACGGCTTCAGTATTTTCAATATTAATTGCGAGTAATTTCTGCTCACCTGCACTGGGTACTGTATAAGTAGTCAGTAACTTAGCAAGAGTTCACAGAGGTGATGGTGAGATAGGGCTATGTGTCGTCAGCATATATGTGAATACTAACACTGCTTTCAGATGATAGTGCTGAGATGCATCATTTGGTAAGGAAAAGGAGGAAATACAACATAATATTCACTTAATGGGACTGAGGAAGTTATAATGCTGGAATTTTCCCAGAAGTTCTTGCCAGCAATCTTAACGAGTTCATGCAGTTTTATTTTAGGTTTGCAGCTGACCTACGCTGGTGACACTGGCACAGGCCTAGTGCAGTACAAAAAGAAGAAATATCTTTATTGGGCCCAGAGAAACAAGCACATTGTACAGCCACTTTTTCATGGGGCAGAGAGAGAATTTGAGCTGGTAGAACATGGAACAGGTTTCCAACCACCACTGCAACTACAGCTGAACTCAGCCTGATGCTTTTTCAGACATAATGGAGGTAGCATCTACCTAACAGCTACAACACCTTCACTGTACAAACACAGATATTGCAAAACAAACTGAGCATCACTGAACAACACAAACTAAAATACAGCAAAATTATATATCGATGACATTTTCTTGAACTATATTTGTAGCATGATCATTCAGATTATATTCACCCTGTTTCAAGGATCTGTCCGATGCTCAAATGCCACAAATACAGCAGCAAGTCGTTAGTAATGAACACATATGGACCTTCTGAAGTTGATCATTCTAAGCAAAGTCCACTGCTTAATCTCAAAAATAACTGTCCATCAACATTACAGATGGAAACAGCTGTTAATTGGCTGCCTGTAAAACTAGCCTAAAGCTCGACATTATATAAAAATACTTTAAAAAGCCATCTGGTGCAAACTATCTGAATTCAGCAACACATACGTTTGAATATTTTAACAACATTTGCAAGTCTATTAAGAACATTCCTTCAAATCAATTTATGTGGAAAAAGTGCAATTACCTATAGAACTACACAGCACAGCAGGTTGTCATTTGGCCCATCATGACAGCTGGGTCTTGGAAAAAGACTATTTAATTAGTCACACATCTTACAGGTGGAGACAAAAAAGATAAATGTAATGCCCTCCACTGTTGAATAGCCAAGTTCACGTGACTGCTAACAGCTGGATGAAGTGCCAGAAGGAGCCGAGCACTCATAGAACAATAGTTAAGAAAAGAGAGTCAGCAGTGTAAGACAGGGGAAGAACAAAAAACAAAATGCAGTGTACTATACTCGCGCATGAATGGCTCTATACAGCCCATAACCCTATAAGGCCACAACCTCTGTCCAGCAATTTGTACCTACAATAACTCAAGAGTTTTACACTGCTGAACAGGCAGGCAAAGTGACAACAGATGAAGACCTCAATGTACTGTCTTACTGAGCATTCCACAGTTCTTTCAATAGAAGACAGAATGATGCAATATCAGAAACATGGCTGCATTATCAGACCTGACCTTTTATAGATTGATACCATCTTTCAGAAGTAATCACAACTATTAATTTCCTCACACTCCTATGGTTCTCTTGAATTAAACGTTTAAAAAACAAACTGAGCAACAAAATTGCAATGGATGAAAAATCTCTTGCAAATTATCCATTGAAAATTTCAATCCATGAAGTTGAGATCAGGACTCAATGGATAACAGATGGCAGGCAGGAAGTTACATGACACTAATCCTAAACTGAGTGTGGGCCATAAGCCGCAACAGCTAGACTCAATGAAACAGCCTTAAGAGTCTACGTTGAGTTGGCTGATTTCAGTCGGATGACAAGAAAATCAGCAATAGCTACCAGTCTGAATCCAAAACCAGAACAGTTGAAAAACCATGTCAGCTACGGCTGAAGATTGGATCAGCTGCTGCCAAACCCAACTTTCCGAACTTTGAATTCAAAATTCAAACAGGACACAGTAACAAGTAAAAATAAAATCAGTTTTGCTCGTGACTGGGTCTCAGAGTAAGGCTATAGACTCTGAATGTCACCACACGGCTTTTTGCCATTGGTTGGTGAGCACACCCACACTCATGGTGAACCACCTTATCAGCTAATTGGAAAGCAAATAGGCTTTTCATTACCCAACTGCACCATTCTTGACTGTCAATCACTTCCACCCCACCAATCCTGCCATGAGCAAATATTTTAATACCGAGTAATCAGAAATGTTGAAAGTTTTTTTTGAATTATAGCCCCTATGATTTTTCCTCCGAGTTTGTTGCAGCAGCGTCCTCAAGGTTAGTCTTTACTTTCTGGAGACTGAAGGGCCATCTGAGGCACACACCAATTTGACTGGTGATTCAGTCAGAAAGAAACCTAGAAAATAAAACATAGCAACCTTGCACGAAATTACTCACCAGGCAAAGTCCAAACTAATTTGCTTAAAGCTGCACATTGCACGATCATGTCATCCTGGCGCAGAGTCATTATTGCAAGAAAAATAAGACAGAGATTGGAAATGGTTCATGAACTCTGACACTGAAACACTTCCTTAAGCAAAGATTAATGCAGCTTGCAAGTGAGATATGGGACAGGTTTTACATGAACATTTCTCTCTACAATCCACATGGTTTGTATGAAAGCTCAACCAAGAGTTTACACTAATTACAGGATGCATTTGCAGCAGTTAGGATTGCACTATTAATTTAATGAATCCCCCAAAATTAATCTCACTGGGTGATTTGAGCATTCCCAAAATTAATCACTGGTTTATAACACTGTAGACTGACATAATACACTTAGGTGCTAAAACATCCCATAGAGTTTCAATGGAGTGCTATGAGTCAATATTTGACATAAAGCCATAAATGGATGTTAGGTCAGATGACCAAAAGGCTTCCTTAAAACCTCTCTCTTTGAGGAATGTCCTAAAGGAACAGTGAGGAGAGAGATGGAGAGGCTTGTGAATGGAGTTTGAGAATGTGAGGCCAAGGCACCTGAAAGCACATTCATCAATGGCGTGGCTAAGGGAATGAAGCATGTACAACTTAAATTTTATAACTTTTAAAACAAAAACTTAGTCGTTATGACTTTTTTCCTGCGGACACTCCATTAAAGTTTGAAGAGATTTAAAAGCATGCCACAAGAAACAACTCATCTAATGTCTGAGGAACCTGGTTGGAATCCCATCATGGCTGACGGTGGAATTTAAATTCAATAAAAAATATCTGGAATTAAGAATCTATTGATGACCATGAAATCATTGTTGGAAATACCCGTCTGGTTCATGAATGTCCTTTAGGAAAGGAAATCTGCATCCTTACCTGGTTTGATGTACATATGATCCAGAGTCACGGCAATGTGGTTAAGTCTTAACTATCCTCAGGCAACTAGAGATGGACAATTAATTAATCCAGCAATGCTAAAGTCCCACGAATGAATAAAAAAAAGTCGTCCTTCTGTGCACAGTATAATTTGGTCACAATCGACACAACCAAAACTAAAGATGTTCTACTTACAAGATAAAAACAACTAAAACCTAAGAATTAAATAATTACAATCTAATAATGACAAACTCAATTGTGAAAGCTGATTAAAAACAGCTCGAGAGCAATTAGGAATGGGCAATAAATGCTGGCTTTGCTGTGATGCTCCCAACAAAAAATTGGAACAAAAGTTAACAATCTCAAAACTAATCAAATTTCTCAAAGGTGATTCTCAGTTTTAATGTCCAATCACAAGATTCATTCACATGCTAATGCTTGGTACTGGCCTTGTCCAAATCAATTATTGCCTCATACTATGTTGTGCTACGGTGCTCAATCCTTACAGATAGTATTTTATGAAAGCTGTCTTAACATCTTTACAAAGCCATGACAGCAGCAACAACGTCTCTGAAGAATTCTCTGTCAAAACATTTCATCAAAGCCTACAAATGTATCAACTTCTCTGATTTGCCATCCATTTCTGTTGATTAATCAATGCATGGGAAGGTTTGCCGTTTTGGTCTGTTTGCTCCATGTGACTCCTTGAGTTGAATATATATAGGACAAGCTCCTCATATTCCAGTGTATATTTTGAAGGCAAGCCTGCCTCCGAATTGTCACCCACCTCACTTCAATTTTTCAAGTAATAGGGCTTTAATTGGCATGAGGCTGGACTGCCACCTTTCTCCAGAGAGGAGGAAGGTTTCTGATGGGCAAAGTGGTTTGCGAAATGTGCACTGCCCCCTCCCCCCCTTTCTACTGACCAGCAGCTTGCTAGGTTAAACCAGATAGGCTACATATTAACCCCAAACCGCTATCTGAAGGAGCAATGGGATAAGGCCCTTAAAATTGGGTGTTAATTGTCCCTTAAAAGCTTCAATTAGGCCATAGGCAGGCAGCCCACGACACTTGCCCAGCCATCTACAAGACTGTGACGAGAAGCGCGAGCTGGCAGTGGGCGCATAGTCACTGGCACAACACCATAAATTAGGGTCCACTCATCTCTTTCCTCACAGGATGACCAAAAAATTCAGCCCCTTACTGCACACACAGTTGAAACCAAAGGTTAGCTTTGTATACATAGCTTCAAATGTTATGGGTGATGTTGCTTGCATGTTTTGTGAAAAATCTTTGAAGCATGACTCACTTTTTACATTCAAAAATTAATCTGGGACTCGTTCAGCAAGTTTATCCAGTGAGCAGATGAGTCAGAGAGACCTTGAAGATCCAGATTAATCCCCAAATTGTAACAAATTTCAGACAAGGTAATAAGAATGGCCTTGCTTTTGGTCTAAATGCCCTGCACGTACTCAATTAGTAATCAGCAATGTCTGCCAAAAATGTGCATGTGTAATTTGCAATCAATCTTAACCATGATTCACTTTCATGCCCTTGTTCTGAACAACTCACCAATATTCTCTGTTGAGGTTCACACATACACTTGTCCATGAACCCTATGCCAGTGAGGACTCAGAAACCACAGCTGATGGTGATGGGCTGATGCCAAGACCAAGAGTTGCAGAAGAAAGCAAAGCTACATCTTATTAGTTCAAAATCAAAACTTCACGAAAGTGAAAACAGCACATTTCCCTCCCAAACAGAAAGCTGCAGATCAAGTTCTGGAACGCACATCTTCCTTAAAAACCCCGAGGGACTTCAATTGATTTTAGCTTAGTCACAAGGTGAATAAACTTACGTTTAATCGTATATCTGACCAATCTCCACTCCCAGTATGGAAGGTGGATTGAGAAGTGGTGTTTGACATCCTTCAAGATATAAGCAATGATGATCAAGGCCTTTGAGAAACAAGTACCCCTCAAGCCACAGAACTAACTTTAACTGAGCTTTGTTAACAAAGTTTAAGCTATTTTTTGATAATTAAGTTCCAAACTCCATAACCAGAATTAAATGTCTACATAATAGCTACACCCTTACTAAAGATTGGTGAATAAAACAACAACAAATTTAAGACTAAAGAACTGTGACATTAACAAAAGATATCCAAGTTAAGATTTGAAATGGATGCTTGAATCTCCATTTTCTCAAACAATAATTATATTTTGAGTTAATCAGTCAGACATCAATTTTCTAATCAACGCAAGTCCTCTCTCCAAGCCACTGTCTCATTTCAGGTCATTCTACTGGCTTTGCAAGCTGATTCAGGAGTGTAGTAGAAACAAGCAAGCCATTTATTAACTCACTCAAGTTCACTGAATTTAGACTGGGTACACAGGGAGCCTGAACTATAGACACTGTACAAAGTAGGCATTCACTTTGTGATCAGGAAAAGTGGAAGCCCACACACTGAAGATAAACAAAATCCTTCCACGAAAACCACCTGCAGTGAAAGGGGGAGGAGAACACAGTAAAATCTTTTAAAAATAAAGCATGACATAATTGTTTCAGGGAACATAATTTGTAATGAATTTTCCTTCATTAAACAATGCACCAGTTGAAACTGAGTAATTTAGTAAAACTTAATAGTAAAACTATTAAGATCTACATTCTTAATACATGTCATTCTTAATTGTGCTTTATCAGAAGTTAAGCAGATTCTCATCTGAAACAATAAATTAAACAGCACCATTCCTTTAATAATTTATAAGTAGTAATTTATGTCTCAAGTTGGTTTCATTAGAATTAGCACAATAGTAAGGTGGTGACCAACCTGGAATGGATACTGCTATCAGAACCAACAAGGACACTGATATCCAGCATCAGAATGCAAGCTAACCTGCATTAATGGTTTCTTTCAGAGAAAAGGAAACTTCTTTTCAAACAACATTCATTGCAGAGTCAACATTGTTCAGCACTGCTTTGACAAAAACAAATTCATAGCTTTATACACTGCAGCTGTACAGATACTATTTACTGCTATGACTCTTAAATACAGAAATTATGACTGAGTCTTACAGAAATACTAATCAACTTTCCAGGATTTTAATACATTGGTCCCTTATAACCAATACAACATGAAGCACACATTACAATACTGTCTGTCCTTTTCTTAGATTTGTCTCTAATCATGGCTAAAGCACTTCACATTAAACGAAGAGGACCCAGCATTTGTATAGTGCCTTCTCTAGTCACAGAATGCTAAAGAGTGTTTTACAGCTAATTAAGCACTTTTTAACTGCAGCTACTCATCTAATACAGGAACTGCAGTAGCCAATTCTGACACAGCAACAGTCCATGAACAGTGATCTATTTTAGTGATGTTGGTTGAAGGATAAGAATTGTCAGGCTATTGGAGGGACCTCCTTCACTTCGTCAAAATACTGCCATGACATCTTTTATGAATACCTCAAAGTCCAGATGGGATTAGTTTAGTATGATCTCAAAGATGCCCTCAGTGTTCCACTGAAGTTTAAGCTTTAATCAGATGGTCAAAAGTGGGACATGAACCAACATGAGTCAGAGACAAGAGTGCAACCACTAAGCCATTGCTGACAAGGCTATGCCAAAGCAAAATACTACTGTTTAAAAGTAGAAAATGCTATTAAATACTCAGCAGGTCAAGCAACATCTCTGGAGAAAAGGAGAGAGTTAACATTTCAGGTCAGTGATCTTTCATCACCATGCAACGTTATTTTGATTCCTTGGTAACTTAGTAGTAGGCCTACATTCAGCCAAGCAGAAGGCTCAGATTTCACATACATCTTGTTCATGAGGTTGTCGATGTTGGCAGGACTGCATGTACCAGCAGTGACTCCCTGAAGACTGATCAATTTAACCACCCCCCAGCCCTGGTCTTCAGTATCTGGATTCTGAAATTTGAATTCTAACCTAATGTAATCTCAACAAAGTATAAGCACAGACAACACATTAAAAGGAACTAAAATGAAGAAAATGAAGCGCTTTTTTTGCACATAGCTCCACGATTTGCAAAGTAATATTTACTTCCAAGTCTCAAATGAAAATTAAACAAAGATGAACTTTAGTTATTAGATCAGGAGAGATACAAAGATAATATTTCCTGGATAACATGGCACACCCCATTAGTCAATCACACTCTAAAGACAGCCACAGTGCCCACAGCCTCAAATCTTGTTTTTGGAAACAGTCATTTTATTGGCAATGTCAGGTGGCATTTCAAGCCTGCGACGTAACACTGCATTTTGCACTTTTATTTCCTTCTCTATGAATGGTATGCTTTGTCTGTATAGCACGCAACAAACAATATTTTTCACTGTATGTTAATACATGCGACAATAATAAAATAAAATTAGAAGCTTCACTAAAAAGTCTTGCGTTCAACATCAACATGCAACTGAGTCTGGGCCAGACATTAGCATGTCTTTTCATCAGGTGTCCTGCCCATCAGAAACCCTTCCTGCAGTTGACACATGCAAAGACATCATGTGACGTTTAAAAATCGAAACACCCCAATTTCCAGTGTTAAGATGATATTTGGAGAAATCTTGGTTACAAAACATATCAATAGTTAAACTGGAAAAAAAACTGCAAGGACAATTGACATTTCACAATTTCTAAAATTAAATATTTACAGTTGCCATGATTAACATGATGATGTAGTTAAGACAGTTGCAATCAGAGTTAATAACTCAAACACCTTTTATAAAAGAACACACACACCTTCCCTTTGATGCAAAGACCTCAAACAAATCAATCGATACAGAATCTTTCTGAATAAATTTACACTTACTAGTACATGAACCAGACCAATTATCTAACATTTCCTTGTACACAATCTCAGAATTAGCCATCAATTCAACTTTGGTGGGAAACTTATTTCAATTCAATATATCACAAGTGAAATCAAATGCTCCAATACAGGCTCCCAATACAAATGGACATCTGAACACAGAATTCTACCACACAAGAATATTTGTTCAACACCTAGACAGTTTCTCAGATTAAGGGACATGCCAAATAAGATGGAATGTCTTCAAAGGATGGTGAATCTTTGGAATTCTCTACCCCAGCGGGCTATGGAAACTCAATTATCAAGCATGTTCATGGGGATACTAAGGAAGAAGAAATATGAGGGCGGTGAAGGAAGGTGGCACTGAGGTAGATGATCAACCTAGATCTGATTCAATGGGCGATCAGGCTCAATGGGCTAAATGGTGTACTCTTGATCTCCGACATTCCTACGTCTTATAGTCACTAGATTATAGCTTCATTTTCCTATAAATATGCTCACTCTGCTCAGTTAGTTCCAATAAAATTGCATTTTATTGATAAAATGTCACTTTTCAGTTCAAAAACATGACCTGCAGGTGCAATTAAATATTGAGCCATGCTCCATCTTTTAGCAACTGGGTCATATTTCCAAAATTAAGCAAACTTTGAGATAGCATTCCACATATTTCTGGAAATATAGCCTTTCTCATGGTCTGACGCTAAATTTGATAAAGCTTTTGGAAAATTAAAATGTACATCTTACTCATTTTGTATCTTCCCAATAAAAAAAGTGTTTTTCCATCAGACTGCAGGAAAATCTCGTAATATAGCATCTGTGCATGCACCGCTGTCACCTCTTACTTCGACTAACATAACTGACATTTAAGAAGCATGCCTTTTTCAAACATTTTCTGATCAAAGAAACATGTTGGATGCATGGTGTTCAATGAATAAGCGAGCTTTGATTTATATTCAGGCACCACTACAACTATTTTTTTTTTGAAAAGCAGAGTCACCCTTTTCTCAGGTTGAGAAAGCAGAAAGAACACCAGAAATATCTTCAGAGCTGACAACTGCAACCTGCCGTAATGCAAAAATGAGCTACCAAAAGTTAATAATGCTGTATAAATTTTTCTGCTGTCAATCAGTATGCAATCATAAAGCTAATGAAAAATCACAAGTGTGGCATCGCTGACAACCCATGAAGGCCCTTTTTCACTTTCAAAAAAAGCACCAGCAGTTACCATTAAACTAGTGGTACCAACATCCATATTTCTACTGCATTCTGAGTCTACACGCTTCCAAGTTGACTCCAAAGTCAGACAGATCCTCCCCATTTTATCCAGAGAACTTACAACACAGCACATATATTAGGCTTGCCCAGAAATGTGACACTGAATTATGTGAATCAGGATCCTGATATTATTTTACGTCACATTGAATTAGCATGGTGTATTTAGCATAACATCAACTCTTTATGCTGCTGAGACAGACTGCCAGTAAGTATCCATTACCATCCACTGTATGGAGATCAGGTTATTTATTCCTGCAAATGCCAACAGTGATGAGAGAACCATGTAGTCAATGGCACATAAAGCAAGTACTTTGAGATGTGAATTGTATACAACGATGGGAGTCAGCATCCTACTACCAACATTTGCATATTAAAGTTCAAAACAGATAGAGCAAGGAACGCACAGTTGACAGAAAAAGAACATGTACTAAAATTATAAATTCCTAAAATTGAATTCTGGTCTCAAAAATTCATTGTTACCCTCAAATTGTAAATATGATCGGAGCATGTAAGATTTCAACAACTTTGCTTTTTCCCAAAATCTGCATCTTCCACATGATTCTGGTAACATTTAAATGAATAGCATTGATACTGGATTGTTCACATGCAAATGTGTTAAATTAATTAGGGAAATATGAAGTTCAATTGTACAACTCCTCTGAAAATTGTTAATGCAATTATAAAAATGCAAAACTATTGCAGGAAAACATACAATTTAACTATTTTATCTAGTTATTGGAGCATAATTTAGCAATTACCAGTACACATAACGTGCTGTGCGATCACTGGGAGCCAATACATAAGGAACACAAAATGATGTTGCCAAAACTAAACTTTCAATAGACCATTCCTTGCGTTCTGTATCCAATATATGCAACCCATACAGCACAAGCCTTTAGGGAACTACTGAACAGTGCATCGTACAACGTTCTTCAGAATACATACTGTTTGTGGATATGCAGACTAAAAGCAGAGAACAGAATTTAGATGGATAATTAAAAATAACAAATGTTGAATGTCTGAAAGAGAAAATGCTGCACAAACTGAGTGCCAGTTCAGCTGCTTCCCCTGTAATCCTACATCAGTGTTCAGTGATTGCTGTCGACTGATTCACACCAAAGAAAAAGCAACACTCTCAGAAATATATTTCCAGGATTATTTATAGAATTGCTTTAAAATTGACGTCATATCTTCAACGCTTATATCCTTTAACTGTAGGAGGAAAGTGTACCTTGATCTGTTAAACATCACAACAATTAACTTTTTTAAAAAATATGTAGATTTTTAGGATTCAAGAGAAAAGGATAATTTGAAATCACCAGTAAATTTGTACTTTCAAGTTAAAAATAATGGAATATGTTCAATGAAGTAGTTTTTGTTTAAACAACAAATATTTGTATGACACAAAGTAAAAAATAACAGTGCTTCACAGATATATAGATAAAAAAATTTCAAGCTAATGGAGAAAATAAGAACACAGATGGACAAATAAATTGCTTTTAAGTGTTAGAGAAGGATCAGTATCGGGATGAAATTCTAATGCATGGAACGTAGGCAGCTGACAGAATAATCACTGTCACAAACCACACAGACGTTATTTGTGAGGGCATCATAACTTGAAACCCTGGCTCGTGATGTATAGTTTTGCTTTGGAATGGTGTGAATAGTCACATGTAGCCCCCAGTGAGAATAACCGGCCCTGTCATAACACTATTCACTAAATTAAAGACAAATACACTTGAACAGAACTACACTACTACGACAATTAAACATATGAACTCCTAAACATACACACCATTTATATCAAAATTACCTCTTGTTTCAACATATATAAATCTGTGATGCCTGAACTCAAGACTTCCCCATTCGCAAACAGCATCCAATTTAAATCTCTAAGTCAAATCCAGCTTATATTTACCATACAATACAAAGTGGACCAGCGACTTTGGGAAACATGTTTTCCTGATCCAGTGAAAATGTTTAAACTGCAAAGGTTCCTGCACCAACTTGGCTCTAAGACATCTTAGATGTTAAGCTCTTTGAATACTGGTTACTGCTGACACTAAGCAGATCCATAATTGTCATCAATTGTGGGGGAAAAGGTAGATGGATGGATAGATAAGAGGTCAGTGTCGAGAAGCAGAGTTACGAAGGGGATTAAAGCAGATTACAAGGAGAGAAAAGTGAGGCGCAAAGGGAGTTTGATCCACAAGGATAACAGTTTTACATCTGAAGCACTGAGGTAACTTGAGTCCACGTAAATGAGTGAAGATAGGCAAAGAGTTTTCAGAGTGAAAAATATAAGAACTGGCAAAGAAATAATCAATTCTGGAGATGACAAAGTCACAATAGGGATTAGATGGATTAGCCAATATAACCGTGTGGTCCTATGGAAATGTGGGGACAGGGAGGCCTGGATAAGATACTCTGTCAGAAAGTCAGTACAGGTTCAGTGGGCCAAATCTCCTCCTTCTGCACTGTAGAGATTCTATGATTGTTCCAACATTTCACTGGAGAAAATTATGGCGCAAAGACGACTGGAATTCAGACAATTGTCTGATTATTCAGGTACAACTGAGGGGGTAGTAGAAGTGGTGGTGAAATAGAGTTGGCTATCATGAGTGTACATATGGAGGATCCAATGCCTTGAGGATGATGAACCCCAAGTGCAGCACGGAAGCATAGAATACCTGCAGTGTAGGAGGCTGCTATTTGGCCCATCGAGCCTGCATCAACAACAATCCCATTGAGGCCCTATCCCCATAATCCCACGTATTTACCCTGCAAGTCACCCTGACACGAAGGGGAAATTCAACACAGCTGATGAACCTAATCTGCACGTTTTTGGACTGGATAACCTGGAGGAAATCCAGGGACAAGGAAGAGAAAAGGAGAGTAGGAAGGTTAAGGAATACCAAAGAGCTGATCTAGGAATTTGTGAGGACAGACTACCTGAGAGGGGAGAAATGCAAGAAGACAAGGTGACAGAGGAGGGATTGAGAAGGGGAAAAGGATAGTACCACGTGGAGTTATAGCTTTTAAGACCCTGACATCATTCCTTGCCCTAGCAACCGAGGCTGAACCAGACTCTTTGCAACCTTTATACCATGTTTGATCCTAAAATGAGCTTCCAACCGGATATCTGTGACATCAAGAATAGTGCTTATTTCTACATCCAAAACACTATTACTGCTGAAACCCTAATCCAAGCTTTTGTTACCTTTGGAATTCACTATTCCAACATATTGCTGGTCCAACTCCCGTCTTCAACTATCCATAAAGATAAGTTCATACACAATTCTACTGCCTATGTGAGGTTTTAATATGAAATCTTAAGTTTTATTTCCAAAAAGTTTAGTTAGTACTTTAATAAGCAAAGCATGGCAAGGCACCTCAGTCCAATGGAGTGCACATCTTGGTACATGAGAGAACTCCAAGGTTCTTTTGTTGTGGACAACCACATGTGCAGTAAGTGTCACCAGTTGGAGAAGTTCTGGGTTTGGAAGGTGGCTATCTGCAGCTTAGAGGTATACAGACAGATGCAGCATGCGTGCCCACCAGACAGAAAAGCAGTACCATGGCAAATGAATTTCTGATGTTGACTGCATAAATAGGAATAAAGTCAGATAAGTATAATCCCATCCAGCTAACCATAGTGCAGAAGACTCCATAGTGCATCACATGCTCCAATAGTATAGTAGTGGAAATAATAGTTCCTCTGTGGAGTGCAGCCAAAGTCAAGTCTATGGCACCACAGGCAGCTCAATTGCGCAGGGGATATGTAGAACATTGGGAAGCTAACAGTGAAAGGAGATAGTGTTGTTTGGGGAAGAGACATGGAATGGCTATGTTGCTTTATGAGTACTTTGTATTTGTCGCTATCAAGGAAGACCCTGCTGAAGTCATAGTGAAATAAGAGTCTGTTGAGTCAATAGATGAACTAATAATTGATAAAGAGGAGATGGCAAAAAGACTGGCTATCCTTAGTTGATACAGCACTTAGACCAGATGGGGTGCATTCAACAGTACTGAAGGAAATCAGAGTGGAAATTGTAGAGAGACTGGCCATAATGTTCCAATCCTCCTTATATGCAGGGATGGGCACCAAGAATTGGAGAACAGCAAATGTTACAACCATATTCAGAAAGAATGTTAAGCTACGTCCACTATTCACATGGACACATTTTTTTCCTGAAAAAATGCAACAAGTTTTAGCTTGTTTTAATTAAATTCATCCCTCAACTATCATCAAACTGTTTAACTAGTCAACCCATTGCTATTTGTGGGAACATGCTGTACATAAATTGATTAACACTCGTTAACAAAACAACAATGTTTACAAATAAACTGTTAAGCTTCCTTCAAGAGTTAAGATCAAGAAATACACTATACACTTACAAGTATTTTTTCTTAAATATTACATTCCCCATTCTCTTCACCTCCCACACCAAGAGTTGGACATGTACTTTCCACAATACAGAAGATAGGGAGGTGGCTTGCTGCCATGACACCAACATCTATTAAGTAAAAATGTCTACTTCACTGTGTGATAAATCAATTGTCCCTGTACCATTTAAGCAATGTCTACCTTCTCACGTGCCTGAGATTGAAACCAACAGTGGGAGTCTTGAATGTGCCACTCATGCTTCAACACATACCATTTCTTTAAAATCTATGTTTTCGAATTAAGCAAAAAAAATTACAATCACATTAAAAGGAAAAAAAGCAAACATGCATTTTTTTATGACTTATGGGTGTCCCAAAGCATTCTACAACAAATGGAGTATCTTTGAAGCGTATATTGTTGTGCATGGTAGTCAATTTCCACAAAGTAAGAGCGCACAATGAGACAATGACCAGATTATTTGAACTACTGATGTTGGTTGAAGGATAAGTATTGGCCAAGATATTAGGTAGAACTTCCGTGCTCTTCATCAGGGCTTTTTTAATGTTGACTCTAGAAGGAAGACTTGGCCTTAGGTTAACAACTGATCTAAAAGATGGCATGCTACATGGTGTGCATTCCCTCAGTGCTGCACTGAAAAGGCAACTGAGGTTTCATCCTCAGTCTCTGGAGTGGGACTGGGGTTGCAAGTATACTAGGTACTATGGCTGACACGTTATACTGATTACCATTCTCAGGCTTTACTGGTTTTCCCTCAGCTCATAACCTATTCAAGCGCATCTGCAAACAATTTAGCAAGAGTTGCATGCACACTATCCACAAAGTACTGCAAACTATTCTAAGTATGGCAGCACTGCAAACAAACTATGTATTCTGTATTTTATAAAATGAACTGAGGTATTTAGTCTTAACAGTATTGAGGAGCAGAAGGATCTTGGGGTCCAGATCAATCTTGGGGTCCAGATCCATAGGACTCTTAAATCAATCTCACAGGTGGAGGATGTGGTCAAGAAGGTGTATGGTGTACTGGCCTTTGTTAATTGAGGGATTGAGTTTAAGAGTCAGGAGGTAATGCTGTAACTTTATAAGACCTTTGTCAGACCCCACGTGGAGTACTCTGTACAATTCTGGTCGCCTCACTACAGGAAGGATGTTGAAACTATTGAGAGGGTGCAGAGGAGATTTACAAGGATGTTGCCTGGATTGGGAGGCATGCCTTATGAAAATAGGTTAAGGGAGCTAGGTCTCTTCTCCCTGGAGAGACGAAGATTGAGAGGCAACCTGATAGAGGTTTATAAGGTGTTGAGAGGAATGGATAGGGTGGATTCTCAGAGGCTATTTCCCAGGGCTGAAATGGTTGCTACGAGGACACAGGTTTAAGGTGCTGGGGGATAAAGTACACAGGAGATGTTAGGGATAAGTTTTTCCACTCGGAGGGTGGTGAGTGAATGGAATCCGTTGTCGTCAGTAGTGGTAGAGGCGAACTCGCTGGGGTCTTTTGAGAGACTTCTGGATGAGTACATGGGATTTAACGGTATTGGGAGTTACAGACAGTTCTATGGCCTGGTAGGTACTGATATGATCAGCACAACTTGTGGGCCTAAGGGCCTGTTTGTGCTGCAGTGTTTTATGTTCTATATTGCTAGGAAATTCATAATAAATCTCATTTGTACCAGATCACAACCCCAACAAGCAAATAAAATGCAGAAATAAAAACAACATCTGTGGAGAGACAAACAGTTAACTTTTTAATTCCAATGTGTTCAGAAATAGTAAGAGTTTTTAGTAATGTATGTTTGTATGTGTGTATGTTGGGCATAAGCTATAGCTTTATGTTTATGTTTTAGCTTTAATTTTAAGCTTACTTTTTTTACGTTTAACTGCAGAAATAACATGGACTTGCGAGAAGCCAGAGATCCAAAGAGACTTAAAGCTTAGCGACTCCTTCTCTGGGCCTATGAAGCAATGGTGTTCTGTTGGCATGGCTGGGTATTTGAAAGATTGCATGAAGGCAAAGTTTAAATGCATGTGGCACTCCAGGGCAAAGGGATGCCAAAGGGGAGATTAAAATCCTGAAGATAGATTCTTGATGAAGGCATCCAAGAGAAAGCATTGTTTGGGAGAAGATTCCAAAGTGTGTTATGGAGATTGGAGTGGAGATTGGAATTGTATAGCAGATGGAGCTCCATTAAGACAGCTGACTCTGTGACAAACATATCTGGGGGTAATTGATGAGAAACGAATCAGAATTGTGTTGCTTTTAAAGAAAAACTTTTTTATTTCAACACGAGAAATGTTCTAAATGTTAACAGCCAGAATGAGACGTATATATTAGTGCCACCGGGACTTCAATTATCCAATGACAAACTACAAGCTTGGTTTACTGGGGAATGATAAGAAGCATAACCTGATTAACATTTTTGGCACTTAGCTACTTAATTAATACATTGGGGAACCCACCAAATTATATTGGAAGCATCCTATAAGGATTTCTTTACACTCTTGTTTCTATAGGGGCTTTGTAAAATGAAACAGTTAAGTCAAAGTTCAACAGAGGAAACGTTTCTCATCCAAGTCATTGGCAGCATGTGTAGGAGATACTAACATGATTAGGACTCCCCACCATACATTATGTGGGGATTGCACAATATACATTAAAATGTGTTGCAGTCAACTCCTTTTTTTTAAAAAAATACAAAACTAAATTAATTACCATGTAGGGATGAGGGCTAACATTTTGTTACACTGCTATATACATTTTTTTCTCTAAAACTGCCCCAAGGTTAAGACTGCAGCACACAATAGGAATTAACTGTAAACAAATGCCGGTTTGCTTTACAAAACAGAGCCACCAGTACATTATCAAAGCAATAGGCAGATGTTTTAAGGAAAGAATTTGAAAATCATTAGCCAGGTCATTGATTTCATTTGGAAGTCTTTCTTCCTGAGGATGTCATTATCAGCAAATCCTCACTTTTGGACTAAATCAGTACAGTTTCTATTGATGCATTTTAGATTAAAGAGCAAATCTCACCCGTTATTGATGTGGGCTTGCAAATTAAAAAAGGTCACAAGTAGCATTAGACGTGATAATTTGAAGGTTTCTCACAGATACTTTTCATATCAATACCTTCCAATTTTTACTGAACAAAAATGTAGGTACCACAGAAGAAACAATAGTGAAACATCTACATGCACTTTCAAAGAACAAAACAGCACGGGAAACAGGCCCTTTGGTCCAACGAGCCCGCACCGCCACCTCGATGTTCCCACTTCTACCTGTGATCCCTGTCTATAGATCTATGCGTTGGAACCAAATTTGAGACAATTTAGGGAGAATTTGTTCTGCCAGTCTAAGAGCACATCTTTGGGATGTGGGAGGAAACCGGAGCACCCGGAGAAAACCTACGCAAGCACGGGGAGAATGCGCAAACTCCCACAGACACAGGCCCAAATCCATGTATCTGCGCACAGCGATAGTCACTGAGCTGTCGTGTTGTCCATCAAATGATCCAGGTCAAGCATATACTAACGACGTGAAGCACTAGGATACTCTTTAAAAAATTCAAGGGCAGCCCTCTCATGGCCCATCGCATATATGCCCCTCGTTAGACAACAAGGCGGACTGAAGTATCTGTAGGATAAAGCAAATACATCAATATCATCGACAATTTACATGCTTCCCAGGGAACTCCCAAGGCTCATGATCCCTATTTTAAATCAGTTTCCTATACCCCTCCATTCCCATTCTGTTCATGTGCCCATCTAAGTATCTCCTAAATAACTCCAGAGTACCTGCCTCCACCACTTTACTTGACAGCACATTCCATACCCCCACCACCCCGTGTGAAAAAACTCCCTCCAGCATCCAAATTATACCTTACCCCCCCCCTCACCCTAAGCCTGTGATCTCTCGTGCTATTTAAGTCAATCCTAGAAAAAAGCTTAACCCTGTTTACTCTATCTATACTCCTCAATCTTGTACACCTCTATTAGATCTCCTTTAAGTCTACGTCTTTCTAAGGAAAACAGCCACAATTTCCCTTCCCCACAACAGGATAAGAATCTCTAATCTATTTTAGAAAGGTAAATGGTTTGGATTTAAAAGATCATGCCCAATACAAACAATATCTCCATATATCAGTGAACGGTTGCAGAGATGCTCAAATTATTTACATCAAATAATCTCCAAATGTTTCAGCCTGAAGCACAAATACACCATGGCTTTACATGAACACAATGCCATGCACATTTGTTTCAAAATTAGTCTTTGATTATTGCAGTAAAATTGCCTTCACTTTCACACTCCCTTTGGGCATGAAAGTTCAATCCAAAATATTGCTTACTTTCATGCTGAACAGATTCTAGATTTCTATTGCATGTTGATATTCAACAAATGTTGCATTTCATATTGTGGCTCGAGTTTCAAAACTAAGTTTTCCAATTGACTTCTGTCACAGGCCAACACCCACAGGTGCAGCACTATCCCATATTATATATGCACTAATACATTGCTAACACACAGCACCCTGAAGTGAGATGCCTCACTGTGTTTTACTCCAATATATACTTCTGTAATCCATAAATGAGTCAATTGGTTTTATCTACTCCATGTGCAATGTCACACCTCACAGTTGGGAAAAGTCTCTGTGGACCAAAAGCAAAATAATATTTTGAGTGTAAACAGCAATCTAATTCACTCAGGACACTCTTCAAATTCCTTGGTCTTTGATCCCTAGAGGCTGTAATATGAACAGAGTAAATAACCAATGTAACAGCTGCATTCATATAGCATTCTTAGTGGTAAAACCACCAAATATATGCAAGGATGCCAGTGGAGAATGGGGCGTGAAAATTGGGGTTGCAACTAAACAAAACAGATTATAAAATCTCAGAGTGAAGAAACAGCCATTCGACCTCGAGTCTGCACCAACTCTCTAACAATATCTTAGACAGGCTTTTCCTCGTATTATCTCCAATACCCCACACACTTAGCATAGTTAATCCACCTAACCTCCACATCTTTTGACCGTGGGAGGAAACCCACAGACATGGAGTGAACATGAAAACTCCACAAAATCACCCAAGGCTCAAATTGAACCTAGGTTTCTGGCGTTGTGAGGCACTAGTGATAAATGAACTAAATGATGAGCCATGGTGGGAGAATTGGGCTTGATGGCTGAAACCTCAAAAGTTGGATGGCAAGAAGGTAGTTAAAACTCCGAAGGAAATAAGGCTGAAGGAGAGAGATCTAAAGAGGAAGGAAAAAGATGATTCGAATGCTCCAATGCCTGTAAGCATCCAAATTGAGAGAATACTGCATTGAAGTAGTACAGGTTACAGGAAGGGAAAAATGGCTGCAATTTGCTGAGAGCAGGCAGGATGAAGATCATTGCCAGGACTGAATATGAGGGTGAGGATTTTTAGCTTGTTACATTTTCAGCAGAGCTATAATTGAGATGGAAACATTCACCAATTCAATGAAAATGAACCAAAACTTTGCAAAGGAACTTACAAAGAACAAATCTCAGATTATAAATATGCCACCTCACAAATGAGAAACAAGTAACTTTCTTTGATGGATTATTCAGCCCTTTTTGTACTCCAGTCATCATCAGTCAAGAGCCATTTTGTGGAATAAATTGTACAGTTTCTGTAAAGACGTGGCCATTCAGCCAATCCTAAAACCAGCCAGTACTACCAAGGAAACTGAGAAGATGATTGAACAATTCACAGTCACCAGAGCCAAAAGCACATAGTAAAACCAAAACTAACAGAATTGCACTGCAAACCTACTGGGAGGGTAATGATAAGCTACCAGAATCCAACAGCACTTACACACATAACATTATCTCGCTTGGTTAGGGTCTCTTCCTTGCCAGCTTTTTTTGGTGGATTTTGTACTCTAGCAACTGATGGTAGATTATTCACTTCACCCAGCCCTGCCTCAGAGCGGTCCATGATGGGATTTGAGCTTGGAACCCCAGAGCATTGCCCTAGATTTGTAAATCACCAGTTCCGCAATCTATACCATTAGACAACAAGGAGAACTGATTTTCCCACTCTAAATATCTGAATGTCAGTGTCAAGGGTTCTCAGCTCAGACATATTACATGGCAGAAGGCAGCTGACGAAGAATGAGACCGTAGCCAACACTTACTCAATTTTACATTTATTCAGAGTGAAACTCAACCGCACCAAAGTTTCAGTGTCTGTGTATCTACTCATAGGGAAACCCCAATTAATGCCCTCCGTCTGTATGTAATTAAACACAATTGTATATAATTAATAAGTACATTATAGGTTAAATGCACTACAAAGCTCTCTAGTATTTTTAAACAATAATGTGTCTTTATCCTCACTCTCTGATGATTATAATCTGCAGAGTTTCTTCACTTCCCACAGTCAATTTTGTGGTTTAGGTAAAATGACTAGTTTAGTGGTAATTAGTGTTCTGTATCCACGCCTATTGGGAATAGGGCTGAGTGCTAAAACATGCTCCACGCAGATCTCTTAAACTGATTCTATATTGCTCTTTGTGTCTGGTTCCGGAAGCCTGCTGTTCCATGAGACAACTTCCACATTTATGCTTTTAAATCTGGTTTCCAAGGGACTGACAAGTCTGCCACCAGTCAAGTAAAAGCACGCTTAACAGCAAAAACAACAGGAGATGGCTCCCAGATGCTTGGTTTCTAGAATAAGACATCAAAGACAGAAAGTGTTCTTTATTAAAAGTAGAAAATTTCCTTCTCAAAACCTGCTTTTGAATACAGGTCACCCCGGCGAAAGAACACTATTAACCTACTGCCGTGCACAGGTCCAGCTCCAGTTTCTTCACTGCCTGAATTTTTGAACATTACAAAAGGAGATAAAGAACAAAGTATAACATTCGTCCTGATGTAGTGCCGAGAACACAAAAGCCTCACCCGCTCATCTCAGGCAGTGACTTTGCCTGTGACTGGCATACTTGAAAAGGTTAACTTTGATGGTCTCCTATATTAGTTTTTTATTCCTTTTCCTGAAACAGAATTCAAAGGATACACTTCACAGCACTGAACCCAGAAAACAGCAATGGCGGCAAATTCATTGCAAACAATGAAAGATGAATAAGTTCCATTCTACTTTATCCATCCATTGGCTACTTTAGGGAGAGATGGCTATGGCATTTCTACATGATCTATTGATCGTAAACTCTAACCACAGAGTGAAAAAATTACACTTCGATTCAATTGTATTCTTGAACTAATTTAAAAGCTATGATTGTTTCCAGAGTCTTTATATTCGTAAACACATGAAAACTTTTGTAAGTTCACATTATAGTCACAGTTACAGAATCTGCAATAGCTCACGAATACAAGAGCAAAGCGATTTTTTTTCCACACTGCATAGATTTTTTTTAAAAAGCATAACACTAATGCAAAAATACTATAGCCACCTCTCCCCATTCACACTGACAAATAGACAGCACAGGATCAATCAGCTCATTGTAATGGACTTAACACCAGTAAGTTATTTAATGTTTTTTGTGGAAAAAATGAAGAGCATCCCCTGAGTGATATTGCTGTGAACATATTTAAATATTAAGAGGGAGGGTAATTTCAGTGCATCAACACTGCCAATTTAGCAGCAGCAAAAAGTTGCTTTGGCTTTGCAATTTTATACTTATGGAGTGTGATTCAGTAGTGAAGGTGTGACTGAAGCAAAGTAGAGTGAGACGATTAACATTCATTCCTGTATCAGATCAGAGATTACAGACTGAGGATGTATTTAAAGGACAACTCCAAGAAGAGTGTTAAACATTTGCATCTTTACTCCAGTGTTACTATGAACAATTGTATGTCAACCATAGTTCAACTGGAGTCATCCTTACCTCTGGTTTAGAAGATTGATCAATTGCTGGAAGAAACATTAAATGTAGAACCAAACTTTTGTTTCAGATGGATGCAAGATCCCACAGCGTTAATTGATGTGCAGGGAAGTTCTCCGAAAAACATCAGCATTTACCCCTCATTTGTTTCATTATGGATCTTTGCACACAAATTGGCTGTCATGTTACATTGTTTATTGTATATCAAAGCACATTTGGAAATCTTGAGATTGTGGAATTTACAACATAACTACAAGCCTTTCTTTATTGAATACACCCTTAGATGGGCAAAGGTTAATTGAAACAATTTATCCAATTAGCTGAAAACATACTTTTGCATTAAGCTATTACAAACAGTTTGCTACTGACAAAAGGAAGTAAAAACCAACATGTAGTAAATAGGATCACATAGTTCTAGTTCTTTGTTCATTATTTAAGATAGCACCATCATAACTTTGAGTACTTTAACCTCATGTTACAAAGGTCACAATACATCACAAGAACAAAATCTATCATTGTTGCCATTGAGCGTTTGTTACAGTTCAAGAGGATAAGACAAAACTTTCACTTGTCTGCACTTCCTTTGACACTTGTCTTTATCAAAAGAGGCAAAGATTATAAAAGCAGGGAAGTCATGTTGCAGTTATACGGAACTTTGGTGAGGCCACAGCTAGAGTACTGCATGTAACCCTGATCACATTACAGAAGGATGTGGTTGCACTTGGAGGGGTGCAGAGAAGATTCACCAGGATTTAGCCTGAGGTGGAACATTGAAGTCATGAAGAGAGGATGGATAGGCTTCAGTTGTTTTCATTGGAGCAGAGAAGACTGAAGAGCATCAAGATGTACAAGATTATGAGGGTCATGGACAGAGTGGATACGAAGTGACTGTTCCCTTCAGGGTCAGTCACGAAGGGACATAGGCTCATAGTGAGGGGCAGGAGTTATGGGGTTGGGAATTACTCAGAAGGTGGTGACAGTCTGGACGCTCTGCTTGGGAAGGTGGTAGCAGTGTGAGCAACCGCACATCTTTTAAAAAGTATCTGGGTGAACACTTGGCATATCATAACATTCAAGGCTATGGTTAAGTGCTGGAAAATGGGATTATATGGGAGTTGGGTGTTCTTCACATGTCAGTGCAGACTTGATGGGCCAAAGGACCTCTTCTACACTGTATGATTCTGTGGTTCTAATGACCAGCACAATAAATAACCATGTTTTTACAGTTGTGACATGAAAACATCTACATTTCAATTTTTAAGGACATCAGTAAAAGCTTCCTTCAGGAACCAAACTGAACCTTACTCATTACTTTTAACTTAATGAAATAAACCCATTGATATGTCATATATAGGAAGAAGGGAAACTTTTAGTATGAACTATAGAAAGACATTAGTTCTCAGCTTCCAAGTCAATGGCAACCAGATGCAACATGTAATATAACAATATACCAGTTCTATCATTTCCAATAAATCCATTATCGGGTCTTTCATTCAGTTAATATATTTTAAATTGTATCCGTTTATATAAAAATCAGAACCTCACTTATGAGCATAAAACTTCCTAAAAATTTTCTGATCATACATTTATAAAGTTTCCAGTCATTGCACGATGCTTCTCCTTTCATCTTCCCCTTCCATTATCTTTTTCAATGTATTAATAAATTATCCATTCTTTTAATGACATTAGTGAATGCCTTAATGGTACTGTGAAAGGCAGCTTGTAAAGAACCTTTGTGCAAGAACTCTACAGTTCAAACAAAGCATGCATAAATGAACAACTCTGGAATTATCTTCTTTCAATTTCACACTCATATTTATTTTCAATAGAGAATACTGAACAGCACATCCTCCGACAGGTACCATTTCACATCTGGATGCAAAGATGCCCATTTGACGTTTTACACTTGCTCAGAGACACCTTGACTTAATGGAAGTATTTTAAATCGAATGGTAAAGGATCCTTCAATTGTACTTTGTACAGTACACCATTACACTAGCATCAGGTTTGCGTCTGAGTCGGATCACTGAACAGTCTTCAGAGCACATCTCCCTTACTGAACAAAATGTATCAATACATCGTGTCCACATTTGATACAAGTTACTTTGATACTCAAGTTTACAAGATGATGATGTGAAGTGTGTACATGTTGGGAAATTATTAATGTACCTAATTGGAGTCAAAATAAATGAAACCACAGTTGTTACCCAAAAATGTGCAAGCTGATAAAATACCTGTAATAGATACTAGTTTAATATCAATTTTAAAATATTATTTCTGCTTATAGAATATAGACAAGCCCATTCACAGGAGTGGTGCTTTAATTAAAATGAGCTTTTATCAAAACAGAACTGATCACTATTCAGAATTTCCTGTGCCCTGACAAAACTGAGTTTCATAACTCCTTGGAATGAGAGCATGAAATATTCAAGCAATTACACTTGTCTTCTTAAAGCTTTCACTTCTCAAAGGACAATCCACGACTAAAACAGGTCAAATATTGAACCAAATCCCTCACAAGAATAAAGTATGAATGGTTAACCTGCCAAGGATTAAACTAGCACTTTGCCAGTATAAATATTCTTAAAAGTTTTTGCAACGAATAATATTAGGGGACAACTTTTAGGGATAGTCCATTCGTGTATTCCCAAACAAAAACCAGGTTTACATTCTAAAGACTGAGGCAGTTTTTGTCAGGCTCCTAAGCAGTACAAACTGTCAGGAATTCAGGAAGAACAGCACTTTCATAAAATATTCAAAAACATTTTGTTTGAAGCTGTACTTTAAGAAGTTGACAGCATACTTAAAATGTAGAAAAACACCCTGTTTTCACTTGGCCAACTAATCCACTGTCACTCAATTTATAGACCACTATTCAGAATACTTTGTAGGGACTGCCTAAAACAACTGTAGATACAGACAGAGCAGTTTTTCCAATGCAAATAAAGGAAAAAAGTTTAAAGGATTTAAAGGCAACACAGTTTGATACATCCATGAGGTTTGAACACGAACATACACAGGAATTGGAACAGCTGATGGCTTTCAACTGGGACAGTCAGGCACCACAGCTGCAGATCTTCCAACACAGCAAAAAGCCATACAGGATTCCCAACCTATCATTTTCTCTTGGAGGAGGCAGGGAGGGAGTAGGGAAGACTTCAGTTTCCTGTACAAACCAGGATACAATCTGTAAAGGGCTGTGGGAGAGGTCACAAATCAATCAGCCACAGCTAGTCCTGGAGATCTGGGAAAGCTAGAATGCAAAGGCAGCTCACTGCAATCAATTTCCTCCTTCCCTCGGCAGCAAGAATCTGCTTGAAATTAAAGAGAATCTTAAACAGGATGCCCTAACAGGAACAGGAACCCCCACATCCCTAACACCCAACAGGACAAGTACAGTAAATCCTCCCACATTCCAACACCCAACAGGGACAAGGACATTAACACCCCCAAATCCCCAAACTCCCCACAAACAGGGATGCGGACAGCAATCTCCCACCACCAACATCCCCAAGGGGGCAGGGAGAGTAATCCTACTCCCCACATCCCCAACCAGGACAATAACAGTAACCCCCACACATTCCCAATGGAGACAGGTACGGTAACCCCCCACCCCACCAGGGACAATAACCATCCCCCATAACATCCCCATCCAGGATACAGACAGTAACCCCTACACATCCCAAACCTAAGAGAGACAAGCACATTAACATCTCTAGTCCACGCCCCTCCTCCCCTCTCCTTCCCAACGGGGACAGGGCAGTAACCCTCCCCCCCTGGGGACAGGGCAGTAACCCCCTCCCCCCCCGGGGACAGGGCAGTAACCCCCGGGGAGAGGGCAGTAACCCCCCCCCCCCCCGGAGAGAGCAGTAACCCCCCCCCCCCCCGGGGAGAGGGCAGTAACCCTCCCCCCCGCCCCCGAGGACAGGGCAGTAACCCTCCTCCCCCGGGGACGGGGCAGTAACCCTCCTCCCCCGGGGACGGGCAGTAACCCTCTCTCCCCCCCCCTCCCCCCCCCCGGGCCAGGGCAGTAACCCTCCCCCCCCTGGGCACAGGGCAGTAACCCTCCCCCCCCCCGGGGACAGGCAGTAACCCTCCCCCCCCCCAGGGCAGTAACCCTCCCCCCCCCCGGGGACAGGGCAAACCCCCCCCCCCCCGGGACAGGGCAGTAACCCCCCCGGGGACAGGGCAGTAACCCTAACCCTCCCCCCCCCCCGGGGACAGGGCAGTAACCCTCCCCTGGGGACAGGGCAGTAACCCCCTCCCCCCCCCCACAGGGCAGTAACCCCTCCCCCCCCCCCCCCCCCCCCCCCGGGGACAGGGCAGTAACCCTCCCCTGGGACAGGGCAAACCCCCCCCCCCCCCCGGGGACAGGGCAGTAACCCTCCCCCCCCCCCCCCCCTGGGGACAGGGCAGTAACCCTCCCCCCCCCCCTGGGGACAGGGCAGTAACCCTCCCCCCCCCCGGGGACAGGGCAGTAAACCCTCCCCCCCCCCGGGGACAGGGCAGTAACCCCCCCCCGGGACAGGGCAGTAACCCCCCCCCCCCCCCCCCCCCCCCCCCCCCCCCGGCACAGGGCAGTAACCCTCCCCTGGGGACAGGGCACCCCCCTGGGGACAGGGCAGTAACCCCTCCCCCCCCCCCCGGGCACAGGGCAGTAACCCTCTCCCCCCTCCCCCCCCCCCCCCCCCCAGGGCAGTACCCTCCCCTGGGGACAGGGCAGTAACCTCCCCTGGGGACAGGGCAGTAACCCCCTCCCCCCCCCCGGGGACAGGGTAACCCTCCCCCCCCCCTGGGGACAGGGCAGTAACCCCCCCCCCCCTGGGGACAGGGCAGTAACCCTCCCCCCCCCGGGGACAGGGCAGTAACCCTCCCCCCCCCCCAGGGCAGTAACCCTCCCCCCCCGGGGACAGGGCAGTAACCCTCCCCCCCCCACAGGGCAGTACCCTCCCCCCCCCCCCCCGGGCAGGGCAGTAACACAGGGCAGTAACCCTCCCCCCCCCCCCCCGGGGACAGGGCAGTCCCCCCCCCCCCCCGGGGACAGGGCAGTAACCCTCCCCCCCCCCCCCCCGGGGACAGGGCAGTACCCTCCCCCGGGGACAGGGCAGTAACCCTCCCCCGGGACAGGGCAGTAACCCTCCCCCCCCCCCCCGGGGACAGGGGCAGTAACCCTCCCCCCCCCGGGACAGGGCAGTAACCCTCCCCCCCCCCGGGGAGGGGACGGACACTCTGGATCAGACTTTACCTGATGTAGAGCTGCCGCTGTTGGACTGGGGGAAAGACAGTGATTATTTACCCGAGTCAGACTGAGCTGTGAATCCGCGCCCAGCGCCGGGGAGGAGAGCCCTCAGCCTCACACTGAACCCGCACTCTCACCTCAACTCTGCACCGGGGCCGCTCCTCCTCTTCCCGGTCCGCCCGCTCCGGGTGCCGCCGGTGTCTCGCCGGTCCGCCCGCTCCGGGTGCAGCCGGTGTCTCCCCGGTCCGCCCGCTCCGGGTGCAGCCGGTGTCTCCCCGGTCCGCCCGCTCCGGGTGCAGCCGGTGTCTCCCCGGTCCGCCCGCTCCGGGTGCAGCCGGTGTCTCCCCGGTCCGCCCGCTCCGGGTGCCGCCGCGATCCCGAGTGTGCGGCGGTACGACGGCGTGACGTCACTGTGTTGGGCTGGGAAGGGCCAAAAATAGATTACACAGGGATAGAGAATACACTGTGATAGAGAGAGAGTACACTGTGATAGAGAGAATACACTGTGATAGAGAGAGAATACACTATGATAGAGAGAGAATACACTGTTATAGAGAGAGAGTACACTGTGATAGAGAGAATACACTGTGATAGAGAGAGAATACACTGTGATAGAGAGAATACACTGTGATATACAGAGAATACACTGTGATAGAGAGAGAATACACTGTGACATACACAGAATACACTGTGATAGAGAGAGAATACACTGTGATATACAGAGAATACACTGTGATAGAGAGAATACACTGTGATAGAGAGAGAATACACTGTGATATACAGAGAATACACTGTGATAGAGAGAATACACTGTGATAGAGAGAGAATACACTGTGATATACAGAGAGTACACTGTGATAGAGAGAATACACTGTGATATACACAGAATACACTGTGATAGAGAGAGAATACACTGTGATATACAGAGAATACACTGTGATAGAGAGAATACACTGTGATAGAGAGAGAATACACTGTGATATACAGAGAATACACTGTGATAGAGAGATTGTGTGGATAACTGTGATAGGAATACACTGTGATAGAGAGAGAATACACTGTGATAGAGAGAGAATACACTGTGATAGAGTGTACACTGTGATAGAGAGAGAATACACTGTGATAGAGAGTACACTGTGATAGAGAGAGAATACACTGTGATAGAGAGAGAGTACACTGTGATAGAGAGAATACACTGTGATATACACAGAATACACTGTGATATACAGAGAATACACTGTGATAGAGAGAATACACTGTGATAGAGAGAGAATACACTGTGATATACAGAGAATACACTGTGATAGAGAGAGAATACACTGTGATAGAGAGAGAATACACTGTGATAGAGTGTAACTGTGATAGAGAGAGAATACACTGTGATAGAGATACACTGTGATAAGAAGAATACACTGTGATAGAGAGAGAGTACACTGTGATGAGAGAATACACTGTGATAGAGAGAGAATACACTGTGATATAGAGAGAATACACTGTGATAGAGAGAATACACTGTGATAGAGAGAGAATACACTGTGATATACAGAGAATACACTGTGATAGAGAGAGAATACACTGTGATAGAGAGTACACTGTGATAGAGAGAGAATACACTGTGATAGAGAGTACACTGTGATAGAGAGAGAATACACTGTGATAGAGAGTACACTGTGATAGAGAGAGAATACACTGTGATAGAGAGAGAATACACTGTGATAGAGAGAGAATACACTGTGATAGAGAGAGAATACACTGTGATAGAGAGAGAGTACACTGTGATAGAGAGAGAATACACTGTGATAGAGAGAGAATACACTGTGATAGAGAGAGAGTACACTGTGATAGAGAGAGAATACACTGTGATAGAGAGAGAGTACACTGTGATAGAGAGAGAATACACTGTGATAGAGAGAGAATACACTGTGATAGAGAGAGAATGCACTGTGATAGAGAATACACTGTGATAGAGAGAGAATACACTGTGATAGAGAGAGAGTACACTGTGATAGAGAGAGAATACACTGTGATAGAGAGAGAGTACACTGTGATATACAGAGAATACACTGTGATATACAGAGAATACACGTGATGGAGAATACACTGTGATATATAGAGAATACACTGTGATAGAGAGAGAATACGCTGTGATAGGCATAGAATACACTGTGATGGAAAATACACTGTGATAGAGAGAAAATATACTATGATAGAGAGAGAATACACTGTGATAGAGAATACACTGTGATATACAGAGAATACACTGTGATATACAGAGAATACACTGCAATAGAGAGAGAATACACTGTGATAGAGAGAGAATACACTGTGATAGAGAGAGAATACACTGTGATATACAGAGAATACACTGTGATATACAGAGAATACACTGTGATAGAGAGAGAATACACTGTGATAGAGAGAGAATGCACTGTGATAGAGAATACACTGTGATATACAGAGAATACACTGTGATAGAGAGAGAATACACTGTGATAGAGAAATCACGGTGATAGAGAATACACTGTGATAGAGAGAGAATACACTGTGATAGAGAGAGAATACACTGTGATAGAGGGAATAGATTGTGATAGAGAATACAGTGTGATAGAGAGAGAATACACTGTGATAGAGAGAGAATACACTGTGATAAAGAAATCACTGTGATAGAGAGAGAATACACTGTGATATACAGAGAATACACTGTGATAGAGAGAATAGACTGTGATAGAGAATACACTGTGATAGAGAGAATACACTGTGATAGAGAAATCACTGTGATAGAGAGAGAATACACTGTGATAGGGAGAATAGACTGTGATAGAGAATTCACTGCAATAGAGAGAGAATAGACTGTGATAGAGAATAGACTGTGATAGAGAATAGACTGTGATAGAGAGAATAGACTGTGATAGAGAGAATAGACTGTGATAGAGAATACACTGTGATGGAGAGAGAATAGACTGTGATAGTGAGAGAATACACTGTGATAGAGCGAAAATACACTATGATAGAGAGAGAATACACTGTGATAGAGAGAGAATACACTGTGATAGAGAGAGAATACAGTATGATAGAGAGAGAATACACTGTGATAGAGAATACACTGCGATAGAGAGAGAATTCACTGTGATAGAGAATACACTGCGATAGAGAGAGAATACATGTGTAAGAGAGAGAATACACTGTTATAGAGAGAGAATACAGTATGGTAGAGAGAGAATACACTGTGATAGAGAGAGAATACAGTATGATAGAGAGAGAATACACTGTGATAGAGAGAGAATACACTCTGATAAGCAGAGAATACACTGTGATGGACAATACACTGTAATAGAGAGAGAATACACTGTGATAGAGAGAGAATACACTATGATAAAGAGAGAATACACTGTGATAGAGAGAGAATACACTGTGATAGGCAGAGAATACACTGTGATGGAAAATACACTGTAATAGAGAGAAAATACACTATGATAGAGAGAGAATACACTGTTATAGAGAGAGAATACACTGTGATAGAGACAGAATACACTGTGACAGAGAATACACTGTGATAGAGGGAAAATAGACTGTGATAGAGAATACACTGTGATAAGAGAATAGACTGTGATAGAGAGAGAATACACTGTTATAGAGAGAGAATACACTGTGATAGAGAGAGAATACACTGTGATAGAGAGAATAGACTGTGATAGAGAATACACTGTGATAGAGAATAGACTGTGATAGAGAGAATAGACTGTGATAGAGAGAATAGACTGTGATAGAGAGTACACTAAGATAGAATACACTATGATAGAGAGAATACACTGTGATAGAGAAAGAATATACTATGATAGAGAGAGAATTGCACAGTGATAGGGAGTGGACTGTGACAGAGTGTACACTGTGATAGAGAGAGAATACTCTTTGATAGAGAGAATACACAGTGATACAGAGTACACTGTGATAGAGAATACACTGTGATAGAGAGAGAATACACGGTGATAGAGAGAGAATACACTGTTATAGAGAGAGAATACACTGTGATACAGACTACATTGTGATAGAGAGAGAATACACTGTGATAGAGAAATCATTGTGATGGAGAATACACTGTGATAGAGAGAGAATACACTGTGATAGAGAGAGAATACACTGTGATAGAGAGAGAATACACTGTGATAGAGAGAATAGACTGTGATAGAGAATACACTGTGATAGAGAGAGAATAGACTGTGATAGAGAATACACTGTGATAGAGAGAATAGACTGTGATAGAGAGAATAGACTGTGATAGAGAATACACTGTGATAGAGAGAGAATACACTGTGATAGGCAGATAGAGTGAAATAAATTGGTTGGACTTAAACCTGGTGTTGTCAGACTCCTTACACATGGAGAATAAGCAGAAATACACAGTCCACACAGAGTCAAAGATAGAGAGAGAATACACTGTGATAGAGAGAGAATACATCGACATACATAATCGACAGAATTGGAGAGAATACTTTGCACTATGATAGGGAGAGAATACATGGGGATACACAATCTATATAGTCAGAGAGAGAATTTTTTAGCCTGTGATGGGGAGAGTACACATAGATACATAATCCACGCAGTGTCAGAGAGAATACTTTACACTGTGACAGGGAGAGAATACACAGAGATATACAATCCATATAGAGTCAGAGAGAATACTTTACACTGAGATAGGGAGAGAATAGACAGAGATATACAATCCACACAGAGTCAGAAAGAATACTTTACACTGTGACAGGGAGAGAATACACAGAGATATACAATCCATATAGAGTCAGAGAGAATACTTTACACTGTGACAGAGAGAGAATAGACAGAGATACACAATCCATATAGAGTCAGAGAGAATACTTTACACTGTGACAGGAAGAGAATAGACAGAGATACACAATCCATATAGAGTCAGAGAGAATACTTTACACTGTGACAGGGAGGGAATACACAGAGATATACAATCCACACAGAATCAGAGAGAATACTTTACACTGTGACAGAGAGAGAATACACAGAGATATACAATCCACACAGAATCTAAGAGAGAGAATACACTGTGATAGCAAGAGAATACACAGAGATACACAATCCACACAAAGTCACAGAGAGAGAGAGAATACAGTATGATAAAGAGAGAATGTAGACATACACAATTTACACAGAGGCAGAGAGAGAATACCTGTCATAGAGAGATTACAAAGGCATACACAATCCACACAGAGTCAGAGAGAGTGAGAGAATACAGAGATACACAATCCACAGAGAAAAAGAGATAACATTATATTGTGATAGAGAGAGAATGACCTGAGTGTGTTTGAGGTTGTGCAGTTGTTTGAAGGCAAGGAGTGGGGATGGCTTTGGTGAGATATTTGTCTTCATCAATGACATGTTGAAGGCTCCGGAGAAGATGTTGCTGTCCCTAAGTAATCCCCTACGGACAAACCTTCCACATAGAGGATCTACTCAGACAAGGAGGATCGCGACAGACACCTCCAGACGCTGAAAGATGCCTGCATAAGAACAGGATATGGCGTTCAATTCACCAATCAATCGTTCCAACGTGCACAATGAAAAACCGCATCAACCTCCTCAAAAGACACACAGGACACGATGGACGGAGTACCCTTCATCATCCAGTACTTTCCCAGAAAATACACTTCTCTGGAGTCTTCAACATGTCGTTGATGAAGATGAACATCTCACCAAGGCCATCCCCACACCTCCACTTCTTGTCTTCAAACACTGCACAACTTCAAACAGCCCATTGTCCTCAGCAAACTACCCAGCCTTCAGGAGAACAGTGACCACAACACCATACAACCCTGCCACAGCAACCTCTGCAAGACATGCCGGATCATCGACACAGATACCATCATCTCACATGAGAACACCATCTACCAAATACACGGTAAATAATCTTGCAACTCGGTCAGTATTGTTTACCTGATATGATGCAGGAAAGGATGTTCTGAGGCATAGTACATTGGAGAGACCATACAGATGCTACGGATGAATAAACGCCGCTTGACAATCACCAGGCAAGAGTGTTCTCTTCCTGTTGGCGAACACTCCAGCGGTTACGGGCATTCGGCCTCTGATCTTCGGATAAGCATTCTCCAAGGCAGCCTTCACAATACACGACAGCGCAAAGTCGCTGAGCAGAAACTGATAGCCAAGTTCCGCATACATGAGGACGGCCTCAACCAGGATCTTGGGTTCATGTCACATTATCTATAACCCCTACAACTTTCCCGGGCTTGCAACGTACATCCCTTTAACTTTGGTTAACCCTCTCTCCATTCACATTGTCTGTTCCTTTAAGACTTGATTACCTATAAAGACTTGCATTCCGACCATTATTTTGTAAACTGAGTTTGTGTCTTTATATTTCCTATTTGTGAACAGAACTCCTATCTTTCTGATGAAGAAGCAGTGCTCCGAAAACTAGTGGATTTTGCTACCAAATAAACCTGTTGGACTTTAACCTGATGTTGTGAGACTTCTTATAGAGAAAGAATTCAGGGATACACAATCCACGCAGAGTCGGAGAGAGAAAAAATACACTGTCATAGTCAGAGACTACACAGACATACACAATTCACACAGAGTCGCAGAAAGAGAGAAAGAATACTTTACACTGTGATAGAGAATACACAGACATACACAATCCACAGAGTCAGAGAGAGAGAGAGAATACACATTGTTAGACAAAGAATACACAAAGATACACAATCCACAGAGAGAGAAGTTACATTACACTGTGACAGAGAGATACAGGGATACACAATCCACGCAGAGTCAGAGAGAGAGAAAATACACTATCAAAGAGAGAGAGAGAGACTACATAGACATACACAAGAGTTAGAGAGAGAGAGAGAGAAAACTTTAGACTGTGATAGAGAGAACACATAGAGGTACACAATCCACACAGAGACAGAGAGGGAAAACACCATGATAGAGAGAGAATACTCAGAGATACACAATCCACAGAGGGAGAGAGGAAGATTACATTACACTGTGACAGAGAGACACAGGATACACAGAGTCAGAGAGAAAATACATGTCATAGAGAGAGACTACATAGACATACACAATCCACAGAGAGAGAGAGAATACTTTATACTCTGATAGAGAGAATACACAGACATATACAATCCATACAGAGGCAAAGAGGGAAAACACTGTGATAGAGAGAGAATACACAGAGATATACAATCCACATAGAGTTAGAGGAGGAGAATATTTTACATTGTGATAGAGATAGAATTCACGGAGAAACACAATCCACAGTCAGAGACAGAAAATATACAGTGATAGAGAGAGAACACAGAGATACACAATCCACACAAAGTCAGAGAGAGAAAAAACACTGTGATAAAGAGAGTATATGCAGACTTACACAATCCACAGAGCCACAGAGAACACTGTGATGGGGAGAGAATACACGGAGATACAGAATCCACATAGTCAGACAGAGAGAATACAATACACTGTGATAGGGAGAATACACAGAGATACACAATCCACACAGAGTCAGAGAGAATACACTTTAACAGAGAATACACAGAGATACATAATCCACACAGAGTCTGACAGAGAGAATACACTGTGATAGAGAGAGAATGATGTGGAGATGCTGCCAATAGACTGAGGTAAACACAGTAAGAAGTCTCACAACATCAGGTTAAAGTCCAACAGGTTTACTTGGTAGTAAACACCACTAGCTTTCAGGGCTTTGCATCTTCATCAAATGAGTGGGGAGTTTTGATCACAAACAGAGCATATAAAGGCACACACTCAGTTTACAGAATACTGATTAGAATGTGAGTCTTTACAGCTAATCAAGTCTTAAAGGTACAGACAATGTGAGTGGAGGTAGCATTGAGCATAGGTTAAAGAGATGTGTATTGTCTCCAGACAGGACAGTAAGTGAGATGTTGCAAGCCCAGGTGAGTCATGGGGTTAAAAATAGTGTGACGTGAACCCAGGATCCCAGTTGATGCCATCCTCATGTGTGTGGAACTTGGCTATCAGTTTCTGCTCAGCGACTCTGTGCTGTTGTGTGTCGTGAAGGCTGCCTTGGAGAATGTTTACCCAAAGATCAGAGGCCCATGACCGCTGAAGTGTTCAACAGGAAGAGAACAGTCTTGCCTGGTGATTGTCGAATGGTGTTCATTCATCCATTGTTGTAGCGTCTGCATGGTCTCCCCAACGTACCATGCTTCGGGACATCCTTTCCTGCAGAGTATCAGGTAGACAAGGTTGGCCAAGTTGCAAGAGTATGTATCGTATACCTGGTGGATGGTGTTCTTACATGAGATGTTGACATCCATGTTGATGATCCGGCATGTCTTGCAGAGGTTGCTGTGATAGGATTGTGTGGTGTTGTGGTCACTGTTCTCCTGAAGGTTGCTGCAGACAATGGTCTGTTTGAGGTTGTGTGTTTGTTTGAAGGCAAGAAGTGAGGTTGTGGGGATGACCTTGGCGAGACATTCGTCTTCATCAATGACATGTTGAAGGCTCCAGAGAAGATGTCGTAGCTTCTCCACTCCAAGGAAATACTGGATGACAAAGGATACTCTGTCCATTGTGTCCCGTGTTTGTCTTCTGAGGAGATCAGTGCCGTTTTTCGCTGTGGTGCTTCAGAACTGTTGATCGATGAGTTGAGCGCCATATCCTGTTCTTATGAGGGCATCTTTTAGCATCTGGAGGTGTCTGTTGCGATCTCACTTATTGTCCTTTCTGGAGACAATACATTTTTTTAACTAATGCTTAATGCTATCTCCACTCACATTGTCTGCATCTATAAGATTTGAATAGCGGGTTAGCTGTAAAGACTTGCATTCTAATCAATATTCTCTAAACTATATGTGTGTTTATATGCCTTTCTCTGACCAGAACCTTCTACACACCTGAGGAAGGAACACCGTTTCTGAAAACAGTGGGATTATTATCAAATAAACTGGTTAAACCTGGCGTTATGAGACTTCTCACTGTGTTTACCCCATTCCAATGCTAGCATCTCTACATCATAGAGAGAGAATACACAGAGATATACAATCCATGCAGAATCAGAGAGAATACTTTACATTGTGACAGTGACAGACTATACAGAGATCCACAATCCACATAGAGCTCAAGAGAGAGAGAATACACTGTGATAGAGAGAGAATATACAGATATACACAATCCAGATGTGTCAGAGAGAGAGAATATTTTCCACTGTGATAGATTTGATTTGATTGAATTATAATTGGCACCTATATTAACATACAGTGAGAAGTATTGTTTCTTGCAAGTTATACAGACAAAGCATACTGTTCATGGAGAAGGAAATGAGAGAGGGCGGAATGTAGTGTTACAGTCATAGCTAGGGTGCAGAGAATGATCAACTTAATGCAAGGTAAGTCCATTCAAAAGTCTGACAGCAGCAGGAAAGAAGCTGATCTTGAGTCGGTTGGTATGTGACCTCAGGACTTGTGTATCTTTTTCCTGATGGAAGAAGGTGGAAGAGAGAATGTCCAGGCTGCATGGGATCCCTAATTATGCTGGCTGCCTTGCCAAGGCAGCAGGAAATGTAGACAGAATCAATGGATAGGAAGCTGGCTTGCGGGATGGATTGGATGACATTGACAACCTTTTGTAGTTCCTTGCAGTCTTGGGCAAAACAGGAGCTTATTTGTGAACATAACTCCTCCAGCTGTGATATGACCAGAAAGAATGCTTTCTATGGTACATTTGTAAAAGTTGGTGAGAGTCGTAGCTGACATGCCAAATTTTCTTAGTCTTCTGAGAAGATAGAGGCATTGGTGTGTTTTCTTGACTATAGTATTGGCATGGGTTGACCAGGACATGTTGGTGATCTGGACACCTAAAAACTTGAAGCTCTCGATCTTTTCTATTTCAGCTCGGTTGGTATAGACAGGGGCATGTTCTCCTTTACACTTCCTGAAGTTGATAACAATCTCCTTCGTTCTGTTGACATCGAGGGAGAGATTATTGTTGCCGCACCAATTCACCAGATTCTCTAAGTCATTCTTGTACTTTGTCTCATCATTGTTTGAGATCTGACCCACTATGGTGGTGTCGTCAACAAATTTGGAAATTGAATTGGAGGGGAATTTGGCCACACAGTCACAGGTGAATTAGGAGTATAGTAGGGGGCTGAGAACACAACCTTGTGGGGCATCTGGTTTAAGGATGATTGTGCATGAGGTGTTGCTGTATATCCCTTTGTGGTCTGTGAGTTAGGAAGTTCAGGATCCAGTCACAGAGAGAAGTGCCAATGGCCATGGAGTTTGGAATGAATTTTGTAGGAATTATAATAGAAAACTGATCTGTAGTAAATAAATAGGAGTCTGATTTGATATCCTTGTTATCTAGATGTTCTAGGATTGAGTGCAAGGCCAGAATTTGGTGTCTGCTGTGGACCTGTTGCGGTGATAGGCAAATTGTAGTGATTCAGGCAGCCTGGTAGACTGGAATTGATTCGTGCATGACTAGCCTTTCAAAACCCTTCATAATGATGGATGTCAGAGCCACCAGCCGATAGTCATTCAGTGAATCGCTGCTTGGTTTTCCTTGGTCATCTTCTTGAAGCAAATAGGGATGTCAGACTGATGTAAAGAAAATGAAGATGTCCCTAAATACCCCCGCCAGCTGATCCACACAGGATCTGAGTACGCGTCCAGGAACTCTGTCTGGGCCAGTTGCTTTCTGTGGGTTGATCTTTGAGAAAGCTGCTTTGACATCTGCAATGGTGACCCCAGATATAGGTTCACTCAGGGCTTCCAAGGTAAAGGGCACACGCTCACCAACCTCTTAATCGAAACGGGTGTAGAATGCATTCAGCTCAGCAGGGAGAGGCACTTGGAACCAACGATTTTACATGCCTTCATCCTGTAGCCTTTTATGTCTTGCAGACCTTGCTACCATCAGTGGGAGTTGGTGTGGCTAGCCTGGGATTCTAATTTGGTCCGATATTGTCTTTTGGCATCTTTGATGGATCTTCTTAGATCGTATCCGGCTTTTTTGTATAGGTCAGCGTCGCCTGACTTGAGCCTGATCTTCTCAAACCTGATCTTCAGCAAGCAGTGGATATCCCTGTCCATCCATGGTTTCCAGTTGGGGATTTGCTTCTTTGGCACGCAGTCTTCTACACACTTACTAATGAAGTCAGTTATTGTAGTGGCGTATGCGTTCAGGCTGGTCACTGAGTTTTTAAATACTGACCAGTTCATTTACTCCAAGCAGTCCCATAGGAGATAGGAGATCATCCGATTCCTCAGGCCAATATTGCACAACTCTCTTTGACGATCCTCCCACTTCAGTTTTTGCTAGAAAGCTGGGAGCAGAAGCACAGTCTTGTGTTCTAATGTGCCAAAGTGTGGGTGAGCAATAGTGCAGTAGGCATGTTTGATATTTGTGTAGCAGTGGTCTGGGATGTTTGCGCCTCTGGTGGAGCAGGAGACATGTTAACGGTAACTTGATACTATGCTCTTCCAACACAATCTTCACGTCCGCATGGGGTCGGACATAAACTACCATCAAGGTATCGGAGGTGAATTCCCGTGGAAATTAGTAGGGGTGCCATTTTAGCATCAAGTATTCTAGGTCTAGGGAGCAGAAAGTTGCCAGTGTTGCCATATCTAGGCACCACAAGGTGTTGATTAGGAAGCAGACCCTACTTCCCCTAGCCTTCCCTAAGGCCACTGTATGGTCCATTCAATGGATTGAGAAGCCCTGTGTTTGTGGGATATTGTCCAGAGAGCCAAATCTCTGTGAAACAGGATACACAGCAATCCTTCAGTTCTCTTTGGAAAGTGAGTCTGGCTGTACATTCATCCAGCTTGTTTTCCAGAGACTGGACATTTGCAAGCAGTGAGCTGGGAAAGGATGCCTTGGAACCATGTTGCTTCACTCTCATTGCAGGCCTGCACATTTTCCACACTTCCTGGAGTGTCTGCTTCTTTTTGAGCCTGGGAGATAGTGAGAGTGATTTGCAATGTTAAGGATATGATTGTGTCCAATGAAGTCCTTCACTCCATTTGATGTGTGGATGGAGGATTTTCTGCTTTGCCTGCAGTTCCTACATGTATTTTACACTGTGGTAGAGAGAATACACAGAGATATACAATCCACACACAGAGAGAATACTTTACACTGTGACAGAGAGAGAATACACAGAGAAACACAATCCACACAGTCAGAGAGAATACATGACACAGTCGTATGGAGAATACACAGAGAAACACAATCCATGCAGCGTCAGAGAATACACTGTGATAGAGAGAGAATACACAGAGACACACAATCCACACAGCATCAGAAAGAGATCTGCACATGCGCAATAGTGCCCTCTACTGTGAGCAGCCAGCTTTCCAGTGAGAGTTGACTCCATCCTTTCCTTCTATGAGCGTAAATCATAATTTGTCTTTTTTTGTACTAAATGCCATAAACTGTGCCTGAACACAGTAAAAAAAAAAGGGCGCGATTCCCATTTTCATACTTGTCTGGCACTTAGAACTGTTTTGGTAAGATCACTCTTTTGGTCAGTTTGACAGCATAGCAAATGGCCCTTCAGTCCATCTGCCTGCACCAGTTATCAAGCACTATTATCTATTGGAATCCTATTTTCCAGCACTTAGTGCTCAGCTTTGTATACTGTGACATTTCAAATACTCATCTAAATGATTCTTATGAGGGTTCCTACTTCTACCATACCAGATTTCAAATTGATATAGTGAAGGACAAGGTTTTGTAGGTCTTGGCAGGCTTCAAGTGGACAAATCTCTGGGTCTGAATGAATTGTGACCCATGGTGCTGTAGAAGGTGAGAGTGAGATTGCAGCAGCTCAACCAACTTCTTAATTCCTCTCTGGCCACTAGGGAGGTCATGATGTGGAGATGCCAGCGTTGTACTGGGGTAAGCACAGTAAGAAGTCTCACAACACCAGATTAAAGTCCAACAGTTTATTTCGTAGTACAAGCTACAAGCTTTCAGAGGGTTGCTCCTTCATCAAGTGAGTGGAAGTTCTGTTCACAAACAGGGCATATAATGACACAAACTCAATTTACAAATTAATGGATGGAATGTAAGTCTTTACAAGTAATCAAGTTTTAAAGATAGACAATGTGAGTAGAGAGAGGGTTAAGCACTGGTTAAAGAGGTGTGTATTGTCTCCAGTCAGGACAGTTAGTGAGATGTTACAAGCCCAGGCAAGTCATGGGGATTACAGATAGTGTGACATGAACCCAAGATCCCATTTGAGAGCTGTTCTCATGTGTGCGGAACTTGCCTGTCAGTCTCTGCTCACTGATTCTCCATTGTCATGTGTCATGAAAAACACTTACCCAAAGATCAGAAGCTGAATGCCCATGACTGCTAAGGTGTTCTCCAACAGGAAAAGAACACCCCTGCCTGGTGATTGTTGAGGGGTGTTTATTCATCCATTGTGTTAGCATCTGCATGGTCTCCCTAGTGTACCATGCCTTGGGACATCCCTTCCTGCAGCGTATCAAGCAGATGTTGGCCGAGTTGGAGGAGTATGTACTGTGTACCTGGTGGATGGTGTTCTCATGTGAGATGATGGCATCCGTGTCAATGATCTGGCATGTCTTACAGAGGTTACAGCAGGGTTGTGTGGTATCATCGTCACTGTTCTCCTGAAGACTGGGTAATTTGCTGCGGACAATGGTCTGTTTGCGGTTGTTTGAAGACAAGAAGTGGGGGTGTGGGGAATGGCCTTGGCGAAATGTTCATTTTCATCGATGATATGTTGAAGGCTCTGGAGAAGGTGTTGTTACTTCTCTGCTCTAAGGAAGTACTGGATAACAATGGGTATTCTGTCTGTCATGTCCCTGTGTGCCTTCTGAGGAGATCAGTGCAGTTTTTTGCTCTGGCGTGTCAGAACTGTCAACTGATGAGACGAGCGCCATATCCTGTTCTTATGAGGGCATTTTTCATTATCTGGAGGAGTCTGTTGCGATCCTCCTCATCCCAGCAGATCCTGTGCATACGGACTGCTTGTCCATAGGGGATGGCTTCTTTAATGTGGAAGCTGGATAAGTGGAGCATCATGAGGTTATCCGTGGACTTGCAGTACAGTGAGGTACTAAGGTGACCGTCTTGATGAAGTGCGCATATCCAAGAATGCAACCGATTCCGGAGAATAGTCCATGGTGAGTCTGATGGTGGGATGGAACTTGTTGATGTCATCATATAATTGCTTCAGTGATTGCTCGCCATGAGTCCAAAGGAAGAAAATTTTATCAATGTCCCCAGTGTACAGTATTGGATGAAGGTCCTGTGTAATGAAGAGGTCTTGTTTGAACCTGTGCATGGTTGCCAGAGGACTGGAGAACAGCTAATGTGGTTCCACTATTTAAAAAAGGTTGTAGAGATAAACGAGGGAATTACAGACCTTTGAGTCTCATGTCAGTGGTAAGGAAACTATCAGAGAAAATTCTGCAGGAGGTTATCTATCTCAAGTTATCTATCCCTGAAAGTAGGCAGTCAAGTGGATAAAGTTGTTAAGAAGGCATATGGAGTCTTAGCTTTTATTGGTAGGGGGATTGAATTTAGGAGCCGCAGCATCATGTTGCAACTGTACAAAAAACTCTAGTGCGGCCGCACTTGGAGTATTGTGTGCAGTTCTGGTCGCCACATTATAAGAAAGATGTGGAGGCATTGGAGGGGGTACAGAGGAGGTTTACCAGGATGTTGCCTGGTATGGAGGGCAGGTCCTATGAAGAGCGGTTGAAGGATTTGAGGTTGTTTTCGTTAGAAAGGAGGCGGCTAAGAGGGGATCTTATTGAAGCATATAAGATGATTAGAGGTTTAGATAGGGTGGACAGTGATAGCCTTTTTCCTAGGATGGAGAAAGTAGCACGAGGGGACACAGCTTTAAATTAAGGGGTATGAGTTATAGGACGGATATCAGAGGTAGGTTCTTTACTCAAAGCGTGATTAGGGAGTGGAATGCCCTGCCTGCAGCTGTTGTAGATGCGCCAAGTTTGGTGGCGTTTAAGAGGTTAATTGATAAGTATATGGAAGAGACGGGAATGGTTTAGTTTGGAGGGGCATTGCTTTTTATTTTGGTCGGCACAACATCGAAGGCCGAAGGGCCTGTTCTGTGCTGTAATGTTCTATGTTCTATGTTCTAAGTTGGAGAGGCAAGGTTTGATCAGGGATGTTCAACATGGCTTTGAAAGAGCGAGGTCATACTTAACAAATTTGAATTTTTTGAACAGGGTGTAAATAAGGCTAGTGCAGTTGATGTAGTTTATATGGATTTCAGCAAAGCCTTTGACAAGGTCCCACATGGGAGATTTATAAAAAAGGCAAATACACATGGATCCAGGGTAATTGGGTGAAGTGGACTCAAAATTGGCTAGTTATAGGAAACAGAGGGCAATATCAGCAGGCTGCTTTAATGACTGGAAGCCAGTGTCCGGTGGCGTCTCACAGGGATCTGTGTTGGGTTCTTTATTATTCAGCATTTATTGTTGTTGTTGTTCATCCATCGTCGTCAATGGGACCTCGACACCATTAGTCATTTTGAGGCTGGATGCGGTGTGTCTGAAGATGACTGATCCAGGCCAATACGGGATCGGAATGTCCTGGCACATGTTGGATAGCACTGTAGTTGTTGCGCTGGTATCTCTGGATTTACGCAGCTCATGCTTAAGTTGTGCTTCAGCAATACATCTTGCTTCGAAAGCTTGATAGCCCTTGTGGATGAGGGAGCGCCAGGTAGAGCGGTTTTGTGCCAGTGATTCCCAGGTGGTCACTATGTCAAGCAACTTCAGGGAGGCTTATAGCGTGTCTTTGTAACGTTTCTTCTGCCCTCCATGTGAGTGTCTTCTAACAGAGAGTTCTCCAAAAAGGAGTGATTAGCTCATCTCACATATGGATGACATGACCTGCCCACAGGTCTGCGCTGTCATCCTGTGCTGTGTGGACTGATGATAGACTTGCTCTAGAGAGAACTTCAGTGTTGGTACTTTGTCTTGCCATCAGATGCGTAATATTCTGCAAAGACAAGTTATAAAGGACAAAGAACAAAACAGCACGGGAAACAGGCCGTTTGGCCCAACAAGCCCACGCCGCCACCCCGATGTTTCCACCTCTACCCGCGATCCCTGTCTATGTTTATAGATCTATCGATTAAAAATCAAATTTGAGACAATTTATGGAGAATTTGTTTTGCCAATTAGCCTAAGAGCACATCTTTGAGATGTGGGAGGAAACCGGAGCGCCCGGAGAAAACCCACGCAAGCACGGGGAGAATGCGCAAACTCACATCAAAGACACAGCCCAAATCCATGTATCTGCACAGCACAGCGATAGTCACTGAGCTGTCGTGTTGCCCATCAAATGGTCCAGGTCAAGCGTACACTAACGACGTGAAGCACGAGGATACTCTAAAAAAAAAATCCAAGAGCAGCCCTCTCATAACCCGTCGCGTGTATGCCCCTTGTTAGACAAGGGGCATACACGCCCCTTGGTCGTGTATGCCCCAAAGCACCTGTAGGATAAAAACAAGTACATCATTATCATCATCTATTTACACACTTCCCAGGGACTCCCAAGGCTCATGATCCCTATTTTAAATCAGTTTTCTATACCCCTACATTCCCATTCTGTTCATGTGCCCATCTAAGCATTTCTTAATTAACTCCAGAGTACCTGCCTCCACCACTTTACTTGGCAGCGCATTCCATACCCCCACCACCCTCTGTGTGAAAAAACTCCCTCTAGCATCCAAATTATACCTTACTCTCCTCACCCTAAGCCCGTGACCCCTCGTGCTATTCGAGTCCATCCTAGGGAAAAGCTTAACCCTGTTTACTCTATCTATCCCCTTCAAAATTTTGTACACTTCTATCAGATCTCCTCTAAGTCTACGTCTTTCTAAGGAAAACAGTCCCAATTTGCCTAATCTCTCCTCGTAACTCAGACCTTCCATACCAGGCAGCATCCTGGTAAACCTCCTCTGCACTCTTTCCAGAATCTCCACGTCCTTCCGGTAGTAAGGCGACCAGAACTGGACGCAGTATTCCAAATGAGGCCTAACCAGCATTTTATACAACTGCAACATTAAAGGCCAGCTCTTGTACTCTATACCCTTCCTATAAAGGCTAGCATACTATATGCTTTCTTCACAACCTTCTCCACTTGCTCTGCCACCTTCAGAGACTTGTTCACCTGCACCCCCAGGTCCCTCTGCGTTTCTATACTCTTAATAGGTCTACCCTTTATCATATACCTCCCCCCTACATTCTTTCACCCGAAATGCATCACCTCACATTTACCACGATTGAATTCCATCTGCCATCTGTCTGCCCAAGCTACCAGCCTATCTATGTCCTGCTGCATCGCCTGACAATGCTCCTCACTATCCGCAATTCCAGCCATCTTTGTATCGTCTGCCAACTTGCTGATTACCCCACTTACTCCCTCTTCCAAGTCATTTATATATATTACAAATAGAAGAGGTCCTAGTACCGAGCGCTGTGGCACGCCACTAGTGACCGACCTCCAGTTAGAAAAACACCCTTCCACTATTACTCTCTGTCTCCTATTACTAAGCCAGTTGCTTATCCATCTAGCTACCTGTCCTTGTGTCCCATGAGCCTTCTCAATTAACCCCCCATGAGGGACTTTGTCAAATGCATTACTAAAATCCATATAGACAACATCAACGGCTCGCCCTTCGTCCATTGTTTTCGTCATCTCCTCAAAAAATTCTACCAGATTTGTAAGGCATAATCTCCCCTTAACAAATCCATGCTGCGTATCCCTAATCAGATCGCAACGCTCTAAGTGCCTATACATCCTATCTCTAAGAATCCCCTCCAACAGCTTCCCTACCACTGACGTCATATGTGGAAATGATTGAGCTGTCTTATGCAGTCCACATTTTGCAGGCATACAGGAGGGTAGTGAGTACTATGGCACTGTAGACCTTCAGTTTTGTTGCTGGGCTGATTCCTCGACGTTCCCATACATTGGAACACAGTCTACCAAAAGCAGAACTTGCCTTTGCTATTCTGCAGTTAACTTCTGCATCAACAGTCACTGCTTGGGAGAGGGTGCTGCCAAGATAAGTGAACTGGTCCACTGCCTGTAGTTTCTGCCCTTTGATCGTGATTATTGATTCTGTGTACGGTGCATGAGGAGCTGGCTGGTGCATGGCTTCGGTCTTTTTAATGTTGATGTGAGTCCAAAGTTGTCACAAGCCAAGGAAAATTTGTCCATACTGACCTGCATCTCTGACTCTGAGCCAGCATTCAGGGTGCAGTCATCGGCAAAGAGGAAATCTCTCAGAACAGCCTCCTTCACTTTGATAATAGCTTGAAGTCTCCTCAGGTTGAAGAACTTTCCATCCACTCTGTATTGATTCCAGCAACACTGTCCTCAAAGGCATCATGGCAATAAACATCGTGCTGAACAGTGTGGGGGCAATGTTTGATGCCATTGGTGACTGGGAATGCCTCAGGGGATTTTCCGCCATCCAGTACTCTGGCCAACATGCCATCATGGTACCATCTGAATGAATTTGAGGGGGCAGCCGAACTTTGACATAATCGTCCACGGGCCTTGTCAGCTGACAATGTCGAAGGCTTTTGTGAGATCAACAAAGTTTGTGTAGAGCTCGCGATTCTGCTCCTGATACTCCTTTTAAAGTTGGCATGCAACAAAAATCATGTCAGTAGTCCTGCAACCTTTGTGGAAGCCACACTGTGACTCTGGAAGCAGGCCCAGCTCCAGATGTGACCAGATGATTTAGCAGAACTCTTGCTGGGGTTTTTCCTGTGATGGAGAGCAGTGAGATTCCTCGGTGGTTGTCGCATACTTGCTGATTGCCCTTGCTCTTTTACAGGTGTACAATGGAAGCATCTTTAAGTTCCTGAGGAATGGATCCTTGCTTCCACAAGGACTGGAACAACTCGATGAGCTTCTTAGTAAGTGCAGTACCAGCAGCTTTGTAAGTCTCTGTGGGTATGGCATCTGCCCCTGGATAGAGGGCTGACAGCTTTCGTGGCGTGACTTCTGTTCTGTAGCGGAAACTGTAATTTCATAAGCCAATTGTTCACACCTTTGGGTAGACTATCAAGTTTCCGAACAAGGTGACTCCTGACGGCGAATCCAACTCCAGCATCGCGACGCTCATCGCTGCCGCGACTGCTCCAGAAAAAAGTGTATCCACCTCCAGTTTCAGTCAACTGACCTAATTTGGCAAGACGAGTTTTGCTCAGAGCTGCAAAGTCAATGTTGTATCTTGCAAGCTCTCTGGCAGCTAAGGCTGTTCTTCTCTCTGGTCTGTCTGCTGTAGAGTTGTTCAAAAGCATGCACATGTTTCAAGTGCCAATGGCGATCGGCATCACCTTGTGTTTTATTTTGTGTGTTCGACTGCAAGTTGGGATCCCCGCCAACCGCGGTAAACTGGCCAGTGTGTAGTGAAAGCAGGCAATGTTTAGGGCACCTTTTCTAGCCCCTTCCTATTTCTACAGAGGTGAGCAGTGCATTCCTGAAGAGGACTGCTCAGTCACCCAGGTAGGCGCTAAGTTCCACTGCTGCTTCGATCAGCGGAAAACGACCATTAGCCTTGAGCCGCCTGCATGCGGGTCCATGACTACAGCTTCCAATGTGTCCACACCTGATGCTCGCCCATCGCCACAGGACCTCAGAGGTTGAACTGGACAAAGATGATGATAATGATGATGGTGATGATGGTGTCAAAACTAGCGCTTGACTTGGGTTAAAGTGAGGGAGAGTTGCATGGCGTCAGCCTCCCTCTGTCTTCCCAATTTCCATCTGGATCAAGTGACAAGACAAGAGTCAAGATGGCAGGAGCTGGGACTAGGCGCAGTGGATGACCAGGACGTTTTGTGACTTGTCCTGCTCTTCTACGATGCTTGCAGAGACCGCCTTTTTGACCATTGGACATTCCATTGCTCTCAACTGCTCAATCCACCAGACTCTGTCTTCACATGCTGGGATAGGCATCTCCCTATCTCACCGAGGGTTGAGACCCGTCGATTCCCTCACCTGGTTTAGCCGGCTTGTCAAGGCCGGGGTGTGGCCGCTGTCACATGCAAACGGTTATGGGGAGCCACAGGTAAGAGCTGAGTGCCAGGTGGGGACACAGAATGGACAAATCGCCTTAAAAGGACTTGACATCTTTCCCCACCAAAGATATTACCCCCCCCCCCCCCCCCCCCCCCCCCCCCCCCCCGACACCCACACACCGTTCAGCATTTACATAAATAACATAGATGACTATGTGCAGGGTTGGATTAGTAAATTTACAGATGACACAAAGATTGGTTGGGTAGTTAATAGTGAGGTTGAGTGTCTTGGGCTACAAAAAAGTGATAGCAGGGATGATCAAATGGGGAATTAAGTGGCAGATGGAATCTAACCTTGAAAAGCATGCGTGATACACTTTGGAAGGAATAATTTGACAGGGAAGTATTCAATGAATAGCCTGACACTAAGAAGTTCTGTGAAACAAAGGGATCTTAGCAATTTTGTCCACAGATCTCTGAAAATGGAAGTTCATGTTAGTCGGGTGATGGGAAAAGGCATATTGAAGATCTGGCTTTATCAATTGAGGCCTCGATTGCAAATGCAGAGAAGTCAAAATGGCAGCTCACCGTCACCTTCTCAAGGGCAATTAGAGATGGGTAATAAATGTTAGCCAGGTTGATGGCACTCACATTCCATGAAAGAATGGAAAAATGCATCATGCATTTTGTGCACAGCAAAATTCCTCAGACAACAATGAAATCATGATTAGATAATCTGTTTTAATTATGTTGGTTGAAGGATAAATATCTGGAATTTGCCAAGGCACCTGGAGATCTCCCCTGTTCTTCTTTGAAATAGAGAAATGCACTGCATCCGATAACATTATTCCTGTAATGGGAATAATGCCTTACAAAATGATGCAAAATCTAGACAACTATCAGAATTGTGTTGATAAGTGCAAGTAACATTTATATCGCACCAGTGCTAGGCAATACCCGTCTCCAACAAAATAAAATTTAACCATCTTCCCATACACATCATGCTATTATCACAGTGTCCTCTCACCATCAACATGTAGTTACCACTGATCTAAAACTCAACCAAACCAACACATAAATACTGTGGCTATAAGAACAGCTCACCAGCTGGGTAGTGAGTGGTTCACCTCCTGACTTCACAAACTCTTTCCACCATCTGCAAAAAATAAGTCAAGAATGCGATGGAATAATACTTGCCAGGCTAGGTGGGGCTAAAGAACATTTAAGAAGCTTGACAACATTTCGGACAAAGCAGCTCCCTTTGATTGACGATATATTCACAACCTTAGACATTCAGTTCCTCCATTTCTGGGACACCAGAAATTTATAAAACACACTGCAGCAACTCATCAAGGCACCTTTCACAGCACCTCCTCAACACATTGCCTCTACAACCTGGAATGACAAGAACAACAGAAGTATAGAGCACTACTAGCACATGAAAGTTTCCCATCTAATTGCACAATGTCCTGATTTAAAGCCTATAACATTTGGAGCCATTCCTTCATGGGTCAAAATGCAGAAACTACAATTCTACAGCATCGTACAGCCTTCATCGCATGGATTAAAATTTGGCAACTTATCACCAACATCTTAAGAGCAATTGGAGTTAAACAATAAATATTGGCCTTGCTCACAATGCTCATGTGCAAGAATGTCATTGGGAGCAGTGTAATACATTCTGAAATATCACTACTGCAAGTTTTATAATACTGGGAATGTGATGACCCATATGCTAGGCAAAGTCTGTATTTTCCTTTGTACGATGTCCCTTCAAGGCCAAAATGGGCTGGAGAGTATTCTGAAAGAAGGTTAATTGATTTCCTGATTAGGACACTATTAGGTTCAAGAAATGTCCATATCATCTGAGGTTGCTATGGAGATAACAGCTAAGAAGCAAAGAGTAAATAGAAGACTAATTGCAGAAGGATTCATTCAACCACTGTTTTATGTTCGGCAGTTCAAAACACACTAAGAATTCATATAAAGATTAAATAAGCAACATTCTGTCTGAATTGAATTGTCCTTGTTTGGCAATCTTCAAACAGATCCTGGTGTTGAAATAGATTTTTAATAGAGCAGAGACCATATTATTCAATTGGAGAGTGTGTATCATTCAATTGAAAAGAGCAGAGAGCTGAATACAAGAGGTACAATGGATTGTGGATTGGCCAAGATCCATTGCCACTGTTTCAGAGTTGCCAGAGCCCACCAGGCTGTTAAAAAGAGTTGGAGAAGGGAAAATCTGGGAATGCTGTGCCATCAAACTACCGTGATCCAAATGAGAGAGTGTTTGTCAACATGTGCCTTGTTGGTGCCAACTTTATCTTGGAACTTTAGCTAGGGAATGCTGAAATGATTGAGTGGGAAATGAGAGGCTGTGTTGGAAAGACTATGAGATTGGACACCATCCCACATTTGTTCAGGATGCAGTATGAGTGCTTGTAATAACTTGAGGTGTAAGTTTATTGTATCGGCTATTTAACTTCCATTTGAAATATTTTTCACCTGTTAGTTTAATGTCTAAATTATGTTGGCTTTAGGTGGTTTGTTAGATAAAATTTTTAAAAGGTAAAATCTTGTCCTTCAGTTTTCTTTCCATTGGCTTTGTGGTATTTCCTTTCTTTTAAAGATGATTGGTCTCTATAAGGATCATAACAAAGCATGTATTATATGCTGTAGCACTGTTACCACCAGCAATTAGATTCTTGGACACTTCCACAAGGAATCGTTTAATATATTTTCTGATTTTCCTTTATTCATTTGTGAGACATGGATATTACTGGCTGGCCAGCATTTATTGCCCATCCCTAGTTGCCCTTGAGAAAGTGTGGTGAACTGAATCACTCAATTCCATGTTTGGTGGGTTGATCCATAATACCTTCAGGGAGGGAATTCCAGGATTTTGACCCAGCGACTGTGAAGGAACAGTGATACATTTCCAAGTTAGGATGGTGAGTAGTTTGGAGGAGAACTTGTAATATTCCCATTTATCTGCTGCCTTTGTCCTTCTAGATGGAAGTGTCCTGGGTTTGGAAGGTGCTATGTAAGGACCTTTGGTGCTGCTATTGAATGTCGGTGATGAGGGATTGAATGTTTGTAGATGTGGTGCCAATCAAGCAGGCTGCTTTGTCTTGAATAATGTCAAGCTTCATGAATATTGTTGGAAGCAAGTGGGGAGTATTCCATCACACTCCTGACTTGTACCTTGCAGATGATGGATAGGCTCTGGGGAGGTGAGTTACTCGACGCAGTATTCCTAGCCTCTGACTTACTCTTGTAGCTACTGTGTTTATGTGGTGTTGGATTTCTGATCAATGGTAACTCCAAGGATGTTGACAGGGGGGAATTCAGTGATGGTTACATCATTGAATGTCAAGGGGCGGTGCTTACAATGTCTCTTATTGGTGATGGTCATTGTCTGGCATTTGTGTGGCGCGAATGTTACTTGCCGTTTGTCAGCCCAAGCCAGATTTGTTGCACGCGAACACGGACGGCTTCAGTATCTGAAGAGTCGTGAATGGTGCTGAATATTGTACAATCATTGGTGAATATCTCCTTCTAATTGGTGAATATGAATTCTGACCTTATGATGGAGGGAAGGTCATTGATGAAGCAGCTGAGGTTGTTGGGCCTAGGACACCACGCTGAAGGACTTCTGCAGAGATCCTGGAGCTGAGATGATTGAACCTCCACAACCACAACCATCTTTCTATGTGCCAGGTATGACTCCAACCAGCAAAGATTTTGCTTCCTGATACCCATTGATTCCAGTTTCGCTAGGGCTCCTTGATGCTGCACTCGGTCGAATGTGACCTTAATGTCAAGGACTGTCACTCTCACCTCACTTCTGGAATTCAGCTCTTGTCTCCATGTAATGAAGTCAGGAGCTAAGTGACCCTGACGAAACCCAAACTGGGCGTCACTGAGCAGGTCACTGCTGAGCAGGTGCTGCTTGATAGCACTGTCAATGACCCCTTCCATCACTTTACTGATGATGGGGAGTAGACTGAGTGATAATTGGCTGGGTTGGATTTGTTCTGCTTTTTTTGCGTACAGGACATACCTGGGCAATTTTCCACATTGTTGGGTAGATGTCAATGATGTAACTGGAAGAGCGTGAGTAGGAGAGCGGCAAGTTCGAGAACACAGGTCTTCAGTACTATTATGGGAATGTGATCAGGGCCCATTGCCTTTGCAGTATCCAGTGCCTCCAACCTTTCTTGATATCACACGGAGTGAATCAAATTGGCTAAGACTGGCATCTGAGATGCTGGGGACCAGTGGAGGAGGCCGAGATGGATCATTCACTGGGCACTTCTGGCTGAAAACTGATACGAATACTCAGCCTTATCTTTTGCACTGATGTGCTGGGCTGTTGCTTGACTAATCGATGAGACAGTTCTCCAATTTTGGCACTAGCGTCCAGTTGCTAGGAAGAAGGATTTTGCAGGGTTGACAGAGCTGTTTGTTTTACCATTGTCTTTTTCAGTGCCTAAGTCGATGCCAAGTGGTCTGTCCAGTTTCTTTCTTTTGTTGAGAATTTGTAGCAATTGATACAACTGAGTGGCCTGCTAGGCCATTTCAGAGGACAGTTAAGAGTCAATCACATTCCTCTGGTTCTGGAGTCACACATAAGCCAGACCAGATAAGGATGGGAGATTTCCTTCCTTAAAGGGGTCCAATCACTCAGTGTGTGGATCTGAACAATTCTAATAATGTGAAGCCTTCATATGCATGATCACTTGGGTCAATTTTTTTTAATCTTTCGGGGGATAGGAACAAAGCCAGCCCTTATTGCTCCTTCATAATTGCCCTTGAGAAGATGATGAGTTCTTTCACACTATAGTTCATTTGGTGTAGATATACTGACAATTCTATTAGGAAGGGAATTCTAGCTTTTTGATCCAGTGACAGTGAAGGGACGCCAAGTAAAATATAGCTCCAAGTAAGCATGGCATGTGTCTTGTTGAGGAGCTTTTAGATGATGTTGTTTCATGCCTTGTCACAAGTTTGGAAAGGGTTTCAAAGGAGCTTGGGCAAGTTTTTGTAGTGCAACTTGTAGATGATGCACATGCAATGGAGATGATACAGGAAAAATTCTACTTAAAGGGTATAAGTTCCAAGATCAGAAAACAGAAACCTGACATTGTGAAGGGGACAGATAGGCTCCCCTTCAAAAGCTTATGACTCAAGGGGGATGTTGCCAGTAATCCAACTCTATGAAACAGGGTAACTTATGAAATCACCCAATATCCCACCCTGGATGGTTAGGAGAGGACATCTGAGAAAAAGTGGTACAGACACAGTTAATTGTTTTTATTATTGCCAAAGAAGTAAGCCCAAAAAATATAGATGTAAAGTAGAGTCAAAGTTATGCTAAAATCATGCTGAATCTTATAATGTTGGGTCTTATATGACTATTTGCTGCATCAAATAGCTTTCTCATTTAAATTTCATTCTTCATTCATCCTTTAAATTTTCTTATGATCTTATATTAATTTGTACCAGCGGTAAGAGAAATTAGGGAGAAGTCCTTCATTGTTATAAAGTTAGCAGAGTTATTAATATATAATTGTAGTCAGTTTTACAATTAGTAAACGGATATGGCAATATATAATCTCAATTACATTTTTAGCATTGATACAATGGAAATTTCTAAACAAGCATATTATCTTAAGACTGAAATTTCTTTTTCATGGTTGCCGCATTGAAGGAAGTCAGGAAGAAGTGTAATTTAAGCTATACTGCATGAGGTAACAATGAGGAAGGAGCCAGCAAAATCCAACTGGGCTCATATATTTTTTAAACTGTATAGTAATCCAAGCCTATTCATAGCAATTATTTTGGCGTTATTCTATCTAGGCAGGAAAAACGATACCGCTGTTTTAATTAATAAGCCATTTGATAGCTTTGTACTTTGTAGCATAATGCTTTCTAAACAAAAAATATCAGTCTGAAGTCATCTGCCAAGGTGCCACCAGGGCAATAAGGCATAATTTAATTATTCACATCTTTAATCTTATTAATTTGTAAATAAAATATCATTTGCAGTAGCTGCAAGTTTATAACCCTGGCTTATTCTCCCCCATCCTCCCAACAGCGCAATTGTTATCCCCACTTCAGATCAAGCTTCATTCACGATTTGAGCCTAGAATGATCATATCTGCTCTGATAGCTGTGCAGCAAAGTAAGCAATGCTGCCAGTAACCAAAAAGCTGCCGACAAATATTAAACATAAAGCAGACTAGGTTAAAGATAGTGTATGTTCAGTATTGGTATATCAAGGGAATTAAGATGGGTGAAAGAAGTTAAGATACACACAATTCATCAATGCTGCAGCTGGCTGAAGAGGCTGATTGGTTTATTTCTGCTGCTGTGTTCCTATGTCTCAGATTATGTGACTCACACACATCAATAAAGCTACACGCTAAGTGGGATTAATGGCATCCTCATCATATCAAGGGAGTTGATACTTGAGAGTGGCTTCAGCTATACTGGTAATAGAAGAGGTGGTAATTACTTATGTAATGTATGAATAAACAACTATGTAAATGGCATCATTCACCATTTGTAAGATATAAATATCAGTTTAGCCTTTGGACTGGATACGTTATATAGAGATAAATTTTTCTGACTGGACATTTTTGGCAAAGAGCTTCACCCACTGGCAGCATACAACATACGTTCAGGGCAATACAGTGCACAAATTATATAGAACATAGATCATAGAACATTACAGCACAGTACAGGCCCTCAATGTTGTGCCGAGCTATGTCCAGTCCCAAGATCAAGCTATCCCCTCCCTATAATTCTAGAGTGCTCCATCTGCCTATCCAATGACTGCTTAAAAGTTCCTAAAGTATCCAACTCCACTATAACAGCAAGCAATCAATTCCACACCCCAATCACTCTCTGAGTGAAGCATCTACCTTGGACATCCCTCCTATAGCTTCCACCCATGAACCTTATAGTTATGCCCCCTAGTAACAGCTACATCCACCTGAGGTAATAGTCTCTGCACGTCAACTCTATCTATCCCCCTCATCATCTTATAAACTTCCATTAAGTCGCCTGTCATCCTCCTCTGCTCCAAAGAGAAAAGCTCCCTCAACCTTTCCTTGTAAGACCTACCCTTCAAACCAGGCAGCATCCTGGTAAATCTTCTCTGCACTCTCTCCAATGCTTCCACATCCTTCTTATAGTGAGGTGACCAGAACTGAACATAATATTCCAAATGTGGTCTCACCAATGTCCTGTTACCATGCAGTAATCCAGAGCTCTTAAACACAAGTCCCCTATTAATAAACACTAACACACTATAAGCCTTCTTCACAGCTCTATCCACCTGAGTGGCAACTTTCAGAGGCCTGTGGGTATGAACCCAAGGTCTCTCTGTTCCTCCACGTTTCTTAGAACCCTGCCGTTGACCCTGTAATCTGCATTCAAGTTTATCCTACCATATTTTAAATTCAGTACCATACATCAGGCATGTGCTACCCATCAGAATGTTCAGTATCTAAAATTCTGTCTCGAGCTTTAAGTAGCAAAAAGAAGAGGCTTGAAACAGGTTTGAAAGGATAAATGTAGTCCCATGGTTCATGTTCAATGAAATGTGTTCCCCATTGTAATAAGTATTGTGCTGTGCTCCATTTGCATGCTCTATTATATATTATAATGTCATTTACCACAGCACCGTTATCTTCAGTCAATAATGTTAAACATGTAAATGAAATAATGGCTTGAGAAGATGATAGAGGACAGCATGCACAGGGCAAACACAGTTTCTAACAAAAAGTAAACATGACTTAGACAATGGAGAATGAGTTCTAGGGGATTCTAAGGTTTCATTGTTAATATAAAAAGAATGCTGTAATATAAAGATGTATGGAACTGGAGAATAGTGCTACCCACAGTATGATGTAAAGGGTTGCATGAACAGGGACCTGGATCATCAAGAGAACTCAGTAAGAATTTAGCAACACCAATTTTAAATCCAACCGATTTATTTGATAGTAAAATTGCGAGCTTTCAACACTCTTGTGTCTTCGTCGGGCAAATGCAGTGTTCTGGTCTCGGGCATTTGCCCGACGAAGACACAAGAGTGTTGAAAGCTCGCAATTTTACTATCAAATAAATCGGTTGGATTTAAAATTGGTGTTGCTAAATTCTTACTGAGTTCTTGCCACCCCAGTCCAACGCTGGCATCTTTACATCATCAAGAGAATGCAGAGACCTGTGTAGAGGTTGTAGTCTGGGCCGTACATTCCCTATACCTGTGCATAGTTATGTGTTACCAATAAACACTACTATGCAATCTCACAAAACTCTGACATTCTTTGTGAGGTCTACTGAACAAATGCTTGCAATAGGGGTCTGAAATAAAATGGACCAGAGTCTGAGGCCATCCACATTATTCATCCTATGATTGGGGTTCCTAAACATTAATAAACTTGTAGAATGAGTAAATAGAAGAAAATGAAGTTTAACCCAAATAAATATGACACGGTACAATTTGAATAGGGGGACTGCTTGTTACTTGGAATTGTGAGTCTAGGTAAGATAGAGAATACATCAATCATTAAAAATTGAGTATAGCTTAGCAAGGCCATAAATAAAGTAAAACTAAGCTTTATTTTTAACCAGAAAGAATTGAAAAGCAGAGAATTTATGCCAAACTTATTTTGAATATTGGTTAGGCCTCATTTAGGGTATTATGTGTAATTCTGATGAACATACTATTAAAAAGAATATGGAAGGACTGGAAAAGGTGCAGCAAAGATTTACAGGGCTGATACGAGGAACAGGTGAACGTACAGATCAGGAAAGAATAGCCAAGACTCTTTGGTCTCTTTTCTCTTAAAAAATAGGGTTGAGGGATAACCTATAGAGGTCTCCAAAATTATGAAATGTTTCATAGAGCATTTGGAGAAAGAATGTTTCTTCAAGAATGAACATAGCCAGATTTTATCAATATAAAAGAAATCAAACAGGGAATTCAGAAGTAACTTCTTTGCTCAATAAGTGATGAGAATGGGGTACGCACTACCATGCAGTGTGGTTGAAGTAAATAGAACTGATGTATTTAAAGGGAAGATTAACAAACATATGATGGAGAAAGGTTACGATATTGCATTTAGATAGGAAATATGGAAGGAGGCTTGAGTGAAACATAAACACCAGCATGATCTGTTTGGGTCAAACTGACTGTTTAGGTCTTATATATCCTGTGTAATCCTCTGTAATCCCGTATCGTCTAAAGGGTGTGCCTGCTTCCCAGAAGGCTGTATTTTGCAGCAAGGTCAAAGGACCAAAAGCTAGTGTCATTTTCGTTAGGGTGTTTGATAGCTGGCCAACTAGAGGGGAGGCATGAGTTCCATCCATTCACACATCGAGAGGAGGGAAATGAGGCGGTGGAAGCTGACAATGCAACAGGCGCTAGAGTCATACTAAAGAGTTGCCAGGGTAGTATTCATTATGATTTGACTTCTACAACAGCAGCCAGCTTACCAGGTGGTCAGAAAACTGAAAGCTGCAGCCACAATAGAGAAGGAAAATTCTGAGTGACCCAGGATTCAGCGATGCCTCTCTGCAGGTTCCCCTCTAGGCTGCAAAGGCAAGGCAGGAAGTCTGCTTCCCCAGGGATGAGAGGAGAAGTCCGACCTGCCTGACCAACCAAGCCTGGATGAAAATTGCAGAGGACAGGAGCCATGATGTCACTCCCAGAACATGAATCCAGTGCTACCAGTGCTACAAGTGCATCAATTACCTCACTCAGTCCACTAAGGCAAACACTGCATTACCAATTTTGTACTGAGAGATTTGTGGGAAAACAGCGGTATAATGGGTAATTCAGAAGTCCAAGCAAATTCTTTGGAGACGTAGGTTCAATCCCACCTTGACTGCTGGTGGAATTCAAATTCAAGAAACAAATCTGGAATTGAAGGCCAGTCTCAGTAATTGTGGCCATGAAACCATCATTGGTCTGGTTCATTACTGTCCTTTAGAGAAGGAAATCTGCATTTCTTGTTTGGTCTACATGCAAATCCATAGCAATGTGGTTAATACTTAACTGCCCACTGAAATGGCCGGGTAAATCAATAGTTTCATGGGAATTAGGAATGAGCAATCCAAGCCCACTTCCCAAGAAAGAATAAAGAGAAATATGTGCAATGTGAGATGTTGTGTTTGGTAGGGAGTGACAAACCGGTCAGTGGCAAACACTAGCAGAAGTGAGAGTACCCATCTGTGACTGACAAATCCCATAAGCTCCCTCAAAAGTGGTCACCATCAGGTAACATTTGAGTGTTCCCATCATGAATCACTGGGATGTTTTGTTGTGCTTGTCTCTGTGGGGAAATGAACAGTGCTTGGTTTTGTGCTTGCAGGAATAGACAGCTATAATGTGAAGGAAAAGGCCAAGACTGGAGGAAAGGCTGCCATATCCTTCCATTCTGACCCTCATGGAGGAGGTGGCCTTGGAACTGGCAGTGCACCAAGACAGTCACTTAATTATTAATGATGAAGCAATAATGACAAGGTGGGAGAGTGAGTGATCAAATGCAGCGGCACAATGGCACACACATGAGGCAAACGATTTAATTTGATTTATTATTGTCACATGTAATGGCATACAGTGAAAAGTATTGTTTCTTGTATGCATAGTGTTCAGAAATAGAAACAAGTGTGCAGAATGTAGTATTACAATCATAGCTACGATGCCAAGAAACATCAACTCAATGCAAAGTAGGTCCATTCAAAGATCTGACAGCAGCAGGTTAGAAGCTATTCTTGAGTCAGTTGGTATGTGATCTCAGACTTTTGCATCTTTTTCCTGAAGGAAGATGATGGAAAAGAGAATGTCCAGGGTGCGTGGGGTCCTTAATTATGCTGGCTGCTTTCTCAAGGCAGTGAGAAGAGAGAAGTAAGAGTCAATGGATGGGAGGATGGTTGCATGACGGATGGGGCTACATTCACAACCTTTTGGAATTTCTTGTGGTTTTAAAATAGATCTAGCAAATCATATTCCAGCACAATCCGCAACCTCATGGCTTATCTCATATCCTATCATCATCATCAAGCCAGGGAATCAACCTTGGTTCAATGAAGTGTGTAGGGGAACATGCCAGGATCAGTATCAGATGCACCAGGAATCTGCCTCATTAGTCTATTTTCAATCACAAGAAAAGTAGTGAAAGATGTTGTTGACAGTGTTATCAAGTGACGAATGCTCTGCCACAATCCTTTGGTTCCAAACCTCATTTGATCTAACCAAGGACTAAAAAACTGATTCCAGAGGTGAAGTTAGAGTGACTGCCTTTGACATTAGGACATTGTTTGCCCAAGTGTGGCATCAAGTAACCCTAATATAGCTGATGTTAATGCAAATTCTCCAAAGGCTGGGGCCATACCATGTACAAGGGACTATCGTAGCTGAAAACCAATTATCTTAGTTCCAGCCCATCACTGCAGCAGTTTCTCGGAATAGTTCCCAAGTTCCACTATCTTCATCTGTTTCATCAATGAATCAGATCAAAATTGTGGATGTCCACGGACGATTATGTTTAATTGCTCAGTTCCATTTGTAACTTGTTAGATAATGAAGGGTCAGTACCCATCTGCTTGAGCTGATACGTGAATTTACGCATTCAATTGCCACATGGCAAGAGAGTCCAACCACCTCCTCATGACATTTAAAGGGATGTTAAGGATCAGTAGTATCCAGAAACTTGACAGCACAAACCATATAAATCCTATGGCTGCAGGACTCAGTCAGAGGCTGGGTGTTCTGCAATAAATTTATTTTCTGATTCCATAAAAAGTTTGCACCATCTGTATGGTACAAGTCAGGAGTGTGCTGGAATATCCCCATTTGTCTCCAACAACATTCAGGGAGCACGACACCATCCAGGATAAAGCAATCCTCTTGACTGATATCCCATCCTCCACTGGCACCCAGTGGCAGCAGTGTGTCATATTTACAATATGCACTGAAGCAACTTGTCAAGGCTGCTTCGACTGTATCTTTTTAAAATTTATTCATGATGCAAGCTTCACTAGCAAGGCCAGCATTGCTGACCATCTTTAATAGAAAAGGTATTGACGACCCTCTTGAACTGTTACGGTCTATCTGTTATAGGTACCCTTCCAAGTTCCCCTACAAGCTACTCACCATCCTGACTTGGAAATTTATAATTATTCCTGTCGAGCTTCTGGGTCAAAAACCTGAACTTCCTACCCAACAGCCCTGTATATGAACTGCAGCAGTTCAAGAAGGTGGTTCACTACCACCTGTACTTGTACTCACAGTATTTATAAAACTGGTCCAGTTCAGTTTCTGTTAATTGGTAGCCTCTCAGGACGGTACGGCATGGTGCCACAATGGCCTCTACTTTTCTGTCTGCTCCTTTATCCTTTTACTCCCTTCTTAATCAAGAATCTTTGTAACTCTTATATATTTCAATAAGATCACTTCTCATTCTTCTAAACGCTAATGGATACAGGTCCAACACGTCCAGCCTGTCCTTATAACTGCCTCATCCCAGGAATCAAGTAAGTGAACCTTCTCTGAACAACTTCTGTTGCAATTAGCTCCTTTTTTTCAAGATGACCAAAATTGTACATGATAAGGATCAGGACAAATGTCTTTTGATCCTATTGTCAGAAGCAGTTTAGATTTCTTGATATTTATTGAGCTAGTGTTTATATATGCAGTGTCTCCCTGCCTTTTGCACATTCACTGTTGCAAGTTATGCAATGTTCTAGCGGTTGGGTTTATACTCAGCATCAGGTACACTTTGCTTTTTCTTCTGGTGGCAGACACTAGGGCCGATTCCCACGTTGGATGTGCTGGGTATCCCAACCTCTAGCATCTCCCACTGCTGGATTCATGGCAGCATCATATCCGCACCTGGGGAAGTGCATAACTTATAGAATAGTCATTTCCATATAAATGTGATAAGTGGACCCAGGACTGAAGTCTCCAGACCCGCTAGCATCTCCTCACTCTCCAGAGTGGTTCACTCCCCAGCAGGGATTACAGTAGCTCCCCACTTTCGAGGAGCTGGCAGCCCAAACCTGCTGGAGTGAAGGGGGGAGGGGCAATTGCCCCCCGCCCCTGGCCCGGAGATCAGGCGACGAGACTGTGGTGCCCCTGGGCATTGGCACCTTGAAGCACTGACCAAGGAGCAAAGCGCCAATGCCCATTGGGCACCTTGATGTTGCCCATGGGGCAGTGCCAAGGGGGCAGTCAGTGAGGGTGGGAGGTCTCACTCCTGCATTAGAGCAGGGATCGATGGAGGAGGAAGGAAGGTTTGTAATTGGGTGAGCGGGTGTCGGGATTGCAGGCACTGCTGGTTGCAGAAGATCAGAGCCGTGGGAGGTGGAGGTCAAGGCTGGACTGGACATACATGGGGGGAGCGAACGGGTGGGCTATGAGGGAACGGGAAGCTGGCACTGCAGAGGTCGCAGGCTGACCAGTGATCAATCTAGCCATCAATCGGGAAGCTGGCAGACAGGGGCTACTGCCATGCACCGCACTCAGTGCTGACAAATTGATGAATGCGCAGTGCCCAGTTCAACACTTTACTACCAGCCTCTCCAGCAGAAATAGGCTCCACTCCCTGAATTCTCTGCTGCGTAGGTCTCAAACTTGTCTTTATTGAGTGTTCTGCCTTCATTAAATATGCTGCTGCTCTATCACAGATGACTGAACTCAGTAACTTGCAAGCATTATTAATATCAAGATTGGTACTAAAAGCTTACCAGAAATACCAATGTCGATTGCTACTATCTGGAATCATTTATAATGAGGGATTTTGATGCACGGTGGGCTGTCTTGTTTGAAGCTGTGAAATCTTTAGGGTTGCACCTACACTGTTTTGCTGACAAGAATGTGGTCAGTATTACAATCAGTGGATGTGGACAAGGTCAAACAGATCACATTCTCTGGTAAAGATAAGGTGCATGTTGTCAGACTGGATGATGCTATGGTACCTGAAACAATGTTTGCTCTGAAAAAAATGTTAATGATGCAAAGTTCACCCTTGGCACAAAGCTCTCAAAGTCATTATCAGTTACTAATTTTGCTCACCCCATCATAACCAAGGCATATCTGTTTGACCCACTCCATACGTTGGAATCACTTCGGATGAATAGCTTCTCACCATTGGGATTGTGCTCTAGAATATCACGTAGAATCATAGGATTAATCTTCACTGAAGACATTAGCATTCAATATGCTGCAGAAGTGCAGATGATGTTGACAAGATCTGTATCAATTGACAGACGCAGAGAGTTCAGAGGTTGCTACTGGTGGCTCAATTGACTAATCAATCTATTAATTACCACAGCGTTCATGGTCTCTTGTGCTTTTGCTATGCCAACATAAGACACTGCTAGCCTCATGCATATAGTCTGGTCTCCTGCTGAGCAACAATGTTGGCATCAAACCTCTGCAACTCAAAATCAGTGTCCTCTTGCATGCAGCCGCTGTACGATATAGACATTATAAAATGCACAGCCTTGATATTCAAGTTTCCAAGTTAGAAAATTTTTTTTTCTTGCTTGTTCGATTCTCTCACTCTCCCATATCCAGAAAGGAAGGTAGATATTGATGGGTCAGCAACTTTCTGGTTGGAGTCATCCTGCTTGTGACAGGTGGTGACTGACTAATAAGATGATTTAGCCCAATGTCAGAGACAATGACAATGTATAGTGCCCTTCCTCTATGCCAGTTGAACCATAGGCTCTTTCCTCCTGCCTTGTTTCCTTATTGCATGAGCGATCAGGTAAGGATAAAGTGGCTTTTCCATTAGTTTGTTGAATTGCCCAGGCGCTCTCTTAAAACATATTTCTTTGACTAAATGTTTGGGCTTTTGACCCAATATCTCCGTGTATGATTTGGCTTCATATTTTGTTATATAAATCTATTTTATTGTTTTTACATGGAAAAGGGGCAGGCAATTTCCTGTTGCATATGAAGAATTTCACAGTAACTTCATTGCAATATTAATGTAAGCCTTACTTGTGACTAATAAATAAACTACTTTACTAAGATGCTATAGCAGGATTACAGTTTCACTTAGAGGATAACTTGTAGATTCCATGTCATTACACTCCAATGCCACATGCTAGCTGCAGTAGAAATAGGAAGAAGGAGAAAATCAGAGGCTTACAAGAATTGTAGAATATTAATGGAGGACTTATTAGCCAATATGAATTAGGATAATAAAAACAGAAAATGCTGGATAAACTCAGGTCTCGCAGGACATGGAGAGAAACAGACTTAATGTTTCACATACAAATAATCCTTCTACAGAATAATCAGAGTAAAGTCAGAGTAAAAGGAAAAGAGTGAATGAATTGAGTTCAAAAAAACCTGTTTGAACAGCATGTTCTCAGCTCAATAAGAATGGAAGCATTACTGGATCTGGTGCTGGGAAACAAAGTGGGACAAGCGATCCAAGTGTCTGTAATAGAACATTTAGATAAAAATGACAAAATCATAAGGTTTAGACAAATGATGAAGATCAATGAACAATCTAATATGGAACTAAATTGGAAGAGAGCTAATTTCAAAGTGATGAGAAGAGATCTAGCAAGGGTAAAGTGGAAGAAGAGATTGACAGGAAAAACTGTAACAGGACAAAAGATGAGCTTTAAAGGAAGAGATTCTTCAGATACATTTCAAGAAGGGCTAAAAATAATGGAGACAAGATGAGGGAGACAGAGAATATGATGAAACAAAAAGGCGGCTCAGTGGTTAGCACTGCTGCGTCACAGCACCAGAGACCCAGGTTCGATTCTCGGCTTGGGTCAGCGTCTGTGTGGAACAAAGAACAAAGAACAACACAGCACGGGAAACAGGCCCTTCGGCCCAACGAGCCCGCGCCGCCATCCTAACGTCTTAATGACATATAGAGACCAATATAGGGACAATTTGTTACCCAATCAGCCTAAGAGCACATTTTTGGGATGTGGGAGGAAACCGGAGCACCCGGAGAAAACCCACGCAACCACGGGGAGAACGCGCAAACTCCCGCAGACACAGGCCCAAATCCATGTGTCTGCACAGCAACAGCGATAGTCTCTGAGCTGTCATGTTGCCCATCTGATGGTCCAGTTTAAGCATACACTAACGACATGAAGCACTAGGCCACTCCTGAAGTAACATCCAGGAGCAGCCCTCGCACGACCTGCCGAATGCATGCACCTTGTTGGTCAACAAGGTGGACCGAACAGCCTGTGGAAACAATTAAAGTATTTAAACATTCCTCCTATATCCCTCTATCTGCAGACCGCTCATGTGGCTGTCCAAGAGACCCTTAAACAACCCTAGCGTGCCTGCTCCCACCACCTTACTCGGTAGTGCATTCCACACCCCCACTACCCTTTGTGTGAAAAACTGCCCTCTAATATTCGTCTTATACATAGCCCCCCTCACCCTAAGGCCGTGACCCCTCGTTCTATCCGATTCTAATGGTGGAAAAAGCTTACCACCATTTACTCTATCTATACCCCTCATAATCTTATATACCTCTAATAGATCCCCTCTCAGCCGACGTCTTTCAAGGGAAAACAACCCCAGTGCGTTCAACCTTTCCTCGTAAGACAGCCCTTCCATACCAGGCAGCATCCTGGTAAATCTCCTCTGCACTCTCTCCAGGGACTCATCCTTCCAGTAGTACGGCGACCAGAACTGGATGCAGTACTCCAAGTGAGGCCTAACCAACGTTCTATACACTTGCAACATCAAAGTCCTACTCTTGTATTCTATACCCCTTCCTATGAAGGCTAACATACCATACACTTTCTTTATCACTTTTTCCACTTGTACTGACACCTTCAGAGACTTGTGAACCTGCATCCCCAGGTCTCTCTGCATCTCTATACTCCGGATAGTTTTACCTTTTATCCTATAACTCCCCTCTACATTATTCCGTCCAAAATGCATCACCTCGCATTTATCCGGATTAAATTCCATTTGCCATCTATCTGCCCAATCTACCAGCCTATCTATGTCATGTTGTATTGCCAGGCACTGCTCCTCAGTCCCCGCCAATCCAAGCATCTTAGTGTCATCAGCAAATTTGCTGATCATACCACCTACCCCCTCTTCCAAGTCATTTATATAAATCACAAATAGAAGAGGTCCTAGTACTGAGCCCTGTGGCACACCACTAGTGACTGACCTCCAGTTGGAAAAAGAGCCTCCCACTACTACCCGCTGTCTCCTCCTCCCAAGCCAGTTCTCAACCCATCTACATACCTGGCCCTGTATCCCATGCGCCTTCACCTTTTTTAATCAGCCTACCATGGGGAACCTTGTCAAACGCCTTACTGAAATCCATGTAGACAACATCAACGGCTTGTCCTTCATCAACCGTTTTTGTCACCTCTTCAAAAAAATTCCACTAGATTCGTAAGGCACGACCTCCCCTTAACGAAGCCATGCTATGTATCCCTGATCAGATCGCAGCGCTCCAGATGCTCATACATCCTGTCCCTGAGGATCCTCTCCATTAGCTGACCTATAACTGAAGTCAAGCTCACCGGCCTATAGTTCCCTGGATTATCCCTCTGACCCTTTTTAAGCAACGGTACTACATTTGCAATCCTCCAGTCCTCTGGGACCTCCCCTGTGTCCAAAGAAGAGACAAAGATTTGCGTCAGAGGCCCAGCAATGTCATCTCTCATCTCCCTTAGCAGCCTGGGATAAATACCATCAGGCCCCGGGGCTTTATAAGTCTTTATGCTACCTAAAAGCCCCAACACTTCGTCCCTCGTAATGATTATTTCCTTTAATGGGTTCTCAAAATCCTCAAAGCCAGCATCAGACATCAGGCCCCTCTCCCGCGTGAATACTGACGCAAAGTATTCATTCAGGATCTCCCCCATCCCCTCAGGCTCTAAGCATAGATCCCCTCCTCTGTCCCTGAGGGGTCCAATCTTCCCTCTAACCATCCTTTTGCTCCTTACATAGGAGTAAAATGCCTTAGGATTTTCCTTAATCCTACCTGCCAAAGCCATTTTGTGGCCCCTTTTTGCCTTTCTGACACCCCTTTTAAGATCCCGTCTACACTCTCTATATTTTTCCAGCGCTATCTCTGTCCCCAATTGCCTGGATCTAACGTACGCCTCCCGCTTCTTCCTGACCAAGTCCTCAACATCCCTAGTAACCCACGGTTCTCTAATCCTACCCTTCCCATCCTTTCTCCTTACCGGCACGTGTCTACCCTGCAAAAATTTTAGTTTTCTCTTGAAAGATTCCCACACGTGCGGCGTCAACCTACCCTCGAACAGCTTATCCCAGTCGGTATCCTTAAGATCCTGCCTAATCTGGCTATATCTAGCCCTCCCCCAGTTTAACACCCTCCCCTTAGGGCAGGTTTCATCTTTTTCCATTAATACCCTAAAGCAGACAGAGTTGTGGTCACTATTAGACACATGCTCTCCTACTACAATGTCAACCACCTGCCTTGGCTCATTCCCCAGAACCAGATCCAGTATAGCCCCCTCTCTAGTCGGGCTATCCACATACTGCTCCAAGGACCCTTCTAAAACACACTGTACAAATTCCTCCTCGTCCGCACATTCCGCTCTCGGCACCTTCCAATCTACCCCAGGGAAATTAAAATCTCCCATTACAACTACCCTATTCTTCCTACACTTATCTAAAATTTCCTTACATATCCCTTCTTCCACGGCATGCGGACTGTTGGACGGTCTGTAGTACACACCCAACATAGTAACCTCTCCCTTCCTATTCCTCAACTCCACCCATAGCGACTCAATTCCTAACTCAGCCATACCACCCTCCTTCTGCACTGCTATGATATGATCCTTAACTAATAACGCCACTCCCCCTCCTCTCCTCAAACCACCTCTATCATGCCTAAAACACTTATACCCCGGAATATTCCATTGCCAGTCCTGCCCTTCCTTTAGCCACGTCTCAGTCACCGCCACCACTTCTAACTTCCTCTCGAACATTATTGCCTTCAGTTCATGTTTTACGAGTCACACTCCTCGCATTAAAACACATGCACTGAAGGCCCTCAGGCACTCTCTGATCCTCCCTCCTACTCTCTGGAGTTACCCTGTCACCCATCTCTCTCCCACTCCCAGTTCCCTCTGTCTCCCCATCCCCCCTCCATATTAGTTTAAACCCTGCCGAAACACTCCAGCTAACCTCCCAGCTAAAATATGGGTGCCCTTCCCAGACAACTGTTCCCTGTCCCTCTTGTATAGATGCCCCTCCCTCCTGAAGACTTCCCAATGGTCTAAGAATCTGAATCCCTCCACCCTACACCAATCCCTCAACCACGCATTCAGTTGGAGCACTTCGTTGTCCCTAACCCTGTCATTCCCAGGCATCGGCAGCAGCCCAGAGAATGCCACCCTGGAGGCCCTACACTTCAGCCGGGCCCCCAACTCCCTAAACTGCCTACGTATGTTCCCCCCTGACCACACTTTGCTTCTCCTCTTTCTCTCCGCACGTGGACTAAAAAATTACATCAGCCTTAGCCCTCCACCCTTCAAATTCCCTCTACCCTCCCCGTACATCTGACACCTCTATGCTCCGGGAGGCAGACTACCATCCTGGAGTCCCGCTTTTGCCCACGAACTGCCTGTCGAAATCCCTGACCTTCTCATCTCCGCACCACTAATCTCACATCCCTCACTCCTACCGCATCCTCTGGGGCATTTAGATACCCCTCCCTTGCACTCTTCTCCTCAGCTGTTGCCCTACCTTGTGTTCTGGGATGCCGCCTCTGGGGTGATCTTAGTGCCGTGACTCCTTTTTCTTTCAAACTTCCTATCTGTTTTACTCCAACCGTCCATCCTCCTCCTAGGCCCTGGGGTCCCTTTCTGGACTGTGGTCCCTGTTCATTAGCCCTCGTTCTCTCTGACTATAACATAGCCCATCTCAGCTCCAACTGCCTCACCCGAGCCCTCAATCGTGCAATTCCAAACACTTTGAGTTTGCATGCTCTCCCGTATACTCTGTGTGGGTTTCCTCCAGGTGCTCAGCTTCGCCCCACAATCCCGGTAGGTTGACTGGCTATGCTGTCAGGGGGATTTGCACAGTAAGTGTGTGGGGTTACGGAAATATGGTCTGGGTGGTGCAGACTCGATGGGCTGAATGGCCTCCTTCTGCACTGCAGGGATTCTAATGATTCTATTCTATGATGCAGGTCAGACATTTTTAAAGTGAAAACCAGGTCAAATACAATAGATTAAGAAGGAAGTAAAGAGGAAAGTGAGACTGGCAAAGAGAGTGTTTGAGAATAGAATGTTGTTTGTAATTTTTATAAATGATCTGGATGAGGGTATTGAAGGATGGATTAGTAAATTTGCAGATGACACTAAAGTCGGTGGAGTGGTAGATAGTGAAGAGGGGTGTTATAGTTTGCAGAGAGACTTGGACAAGTTGCAGAGCTGGGCCGAGAGGTGGCAAATGGAGTTTAATGTGGAAAAGTGTGAGGTAATGCACTTTGGCAGGAATAATAAATGTGTAGAGTATAGGGCTAATGGTAGGATTCTTAATAGTGTTGATGAACAGAGGGATCTTGGTATGTATGTGCATAGATGCCTGAAAGTAGGCAATCAAGTCGAGAAGGTTGTTAAGAAGGCATATGGAGTCTTAGCTTTTATTGGTAGGCGGATTGAATTTCGGAGCGGCAACGTCATGTTGCAACTGTACAAAACTCTAGTGCGGCCGCACTTGGAGTATTGTGTGCAGTTCTGGTCCCACATTATAAGAAAGATGTGGAGGCATTGGAGAGGGTACAGAGGAGGTTTACCAGGATGTTGCCTGGTATGGAGGGCAGGTCTTATGAAGAGAGGCTGAGGGATTTGAGGTTGTTTTCGTTAGAAAGGAGGCGGCTAAGAGGGGACCTAATCGAAACATATAAGATGATTAGAGGTTTAGATAGGGTGGACAGTGATAGCCTTTTTCCTAGGATGGAGAAAGCTAGCACGAGGGGACACAGCTTTAAATTAAGGGGTGATAGTTATAGGACGGATATCAGAGGTAGGTTCTTTACCCAAAGGGTGGTTCGGGAGTGGAATGCCCTGCCTGCAGCAGTTGTAGATGCGCCAAGTTTGGTGGCGTTTAAGAGGTTAGTTGATAAGTATATGGAAGAGAAGGGAATGGTTTAGTTTGGAGGGGCATTGCTTTTTATATTGGTCGGCGCAACATCGAAGGCCGAAGGGCCTGTTCTGTGCTGTAGTGTTCTATGTTCTAACATAAAAGAGAATCCAAAAACTTGCATTTAAATAATGAGTGCATCCTATTCAGGGCAAAGGAGGAAACATTTTTTTAGGGCACAGAGAAAGGCCAGAAGACTTAGAATACATGAATTCTTTGTTCTGCATTTATGAAATAAGGGGAATATGACAAAAATATTGAGAGAGTTGAGACAATTGATGTGAAAATTGAAAGGGAGGTGATGCTGGAAAGGCTCACTTTACTTGGGGTAGGTAAGTAATCTGGTCTGAATGGACCGTATTGCAGATCGCTGAAGAAAGTGAGGGAGGAGATAATGTAAAGGCTTACCTTAATCTTTTCATTATTCTCTGGATACCGGAAAATGCCAAAGGTCTGAGGAGTGGAAAATGTGACATCCTTATCAAGAAAAAGTGAAGGACTACCTGAATAACTACAGGCCAGTCGTTTAACATCAATAATGGCTTATGAAATCTGTACTTTGGGGGAAAAAAAAATCAACAGGTACTTTGAACGGTTTGAGTTAATTAAGGAGGTCCAGCCTGGATTTGTTAAAAGGCAGATTGTGCTCAACCACTCTAATTGAATTTTTTGAATCAGAGAAGGTTGATGAAGAGAATGCAAAATCATTTATGGATTTTACGAAGTTTTCAACAAGGTACCATAGAAAAGATTAATGCACAAAATTAAGACTTATGGAATTAGAGTCAGTACCCATTTTAATTTTTAAAAATTGGCTCAAAGACAGAAAGTAATGAAAGTTATGATAGATGGGTATTTTTCAGATTGGACTGTCATACGCTATGGCGTACCCAAAGGGTCAGTGCTAGGATTACGGCTTTTTGCTAACTATGAATGATGTGCATCTCGGGAGTATGGAATAAAATTTCAAAATTTGTTGATGATGTCAAAGTTGGTGTGGCAAACTTTGAGATGGTAGAAATCATCTGCATTAGGCCATTGATTGGCAGAAAAGTGGCAGATGGAATTTAATATAGAGACATATGAGATAATACATTTTGGTGGAAGAGATTAAGACAGGCAAAACAGACTTAATGATGTAATTCTAAAGTATGTAGGAACAAAGAGACCTGAAGATACATATGATCAAATCTTGATGGTCACAGAACAGAGAGTGGTTAGCAAATCATATGGGATCTTGAGCTTAATAATCAGAGGTATCATATACAAAAACAGGGAGTAATGACGAAACTTTGGAAAGCTTTGGGAAGTTAGGTCCCGACTATAAAATTGTGTTCAGTTCTGATCACTGCACTTTAGGAAAGGTTTAAGGGGTTGTAGAGAATGGATCCAGGAATGGGGATTTTTAGTTATAAGGTTTGGTCGGAGAAGTTGAGGTTCTTGTTCTTGAGCAAAAGATGGAGGAGAAATTTGATCGAGCTGTATAAGATTATAACAGGTTTACACAAAGTAGATGATGAAAAATCTTCCCATTAACTGATGACAGAAGGATGGGGGGGTGGGGGGGCACATTTAACATTTTGGGCAAGACAAATGCAGGGGAATTTGAGGAAGAACTTTTTTGTTTTTGCACACACCAAGTGGTAATGACCTTGACACCCCTGGTCACCATGGTCATGGAAGTGGGACCAATCTGATTTCAAAAGAAAATTAGACAGACACTTGATGGACATAAACTTGCAGGACTATAGAGATTGAGTGGGGCAAGTGAGACTGACCAGATTGCTCCAAGAGCAGGCATGGAATCAATGGGCTGAAAGGCCTCCATTGGCACTATAAATGACTGTGAGATGCTGTCAGACCTGTCAGGTATTTTCTGCTTTATTTCAAATTTCCAGCACCCAGAGTATTTTCCTTTTTTAACAATACTGCTTTATTTTTAAGTAACATAATTAATCAGGCTTAAACTGAAACAAGGAGAGAAATAGTGCAAACATAAGTTAAAGCTTGAAATAAAGTTTGAGATCATAATCTTAAGAATCATATAAGTGAAGCTACTGCAATGAGTTTATAAGAAATTTAGTACATCCCTGAATATTCATGTTTACATGAAGCTCATTTAGAATCAGATAATTTAAAACCTTGCATCTCTAATGAGGATCTTGAAAAAATAAATAGGGGGGCTAATTCAACCGACATTAGAACTTTATGTATTACTGTGAATGTCAGAAATCTGTTACCTCTCCCCACAAGCATTGCCTGATCTGAACATTTCCAGGATTATCTGTTTTAAGCTCGACATTAAAACTTAGCTGCTTGTAGATAAAACATATGAATATTATGCAATTGATAATAATGTTCACACCTACTTGGGCAAGCATATTCTCTTTCTTCATCCCTTTTCTTTCTCCTAAAAAGTGAGAAGTGGGGAGACAGCCTGCTTCTAGGTCACTGCTGGTATCACCCTTGCTGCACATCAGGAAGTTCACAAATTCAATTTGCTGTCCAATTTTTCCCCTTTGATTGTGATCAGTAGCTGTAATCTCATGACAAAGTGCAGCAGAGATTAATTCAATAAGGTATGTTTAAGAGGCAGTTAGATAAATTCAAGACAGAAACAAATATGTTACATGTTATACCAATGGGATTACATGAATCAGGTTGTAAAATTTCTCAGGTGGGTCATAAACCTTAGGCCAACTGGGTTGTTTCTGTGCTGCAAGTTCTACAAGAAATTTCCACTGGGACTGTGGAATGCCCTCACTCACCCACCTTACAATGAAACATTTATAGTGGTTCAAGACAACTGATGAGCTATTTCATTCTTGTGAATCTGGTATGCTTCAGCAAAGAGACTATGCTCTGCTAAACATTCTGGTTTAAAAAGACAATACTAATGCAACGGGTTTGGATAAATTACTAACCAGAGTATAAAAGGTCCATGGGAGTTCACCTGTGTTACCCTGACATCAGGTCACATCCTATCCCATACAGATGATGCAGGACAAAATACGCACCATCACAAATCGCCTCGAGATGAAACATCCCGAGACCTTGCTCATTGTGGTCGGGGACTTCAATCAAGCCAAGCTCAACAGCATACTTTCAAGATACCACCAGTATGTCTCCTGTTCCACCAGAGGCCCAAAAATTCGATACAGCTGCTACACAAATATCATACATGCCTATCATTCTATCACCAGCCACACTTTGTCAAATTGGACCACAAGGCTGTACTTTTGCTCCCAGTTTACAAGCAAAATGACACAATCTGTTAAAGTCGTGCAATTTTGTTCTGAAGAATCAGATAATCTCCTGTGGGACTACTTCAAGTGAGGAGACTCATCAATATTTAAAAACTTTGCAACCAACCTGAACGAGTACACACTACAGTAACTAACTTCATTTGTAAGCATGGAGAGGAGTGTGTGCCAAACAGGCAAATCAGTGTGTTTCCCAACTAGAAACCATGGATGAACAGGAATATCCACTGCTTGCTGAGGTCCAGGTCTGAGGCATTCAAGTCAGACAAATCGGATCTATACAAGAAAGGCAGATATGATCTATGGATATCTAACAAAGATACCAAAAGACAGTACAAGACCAAGCCAAGTCGCAGGTTAGCCACATTGATTCCCACCAACTATGGCAAGCTCTGCAACACGTAACAGGCTACAAATAAAGGCATGTAAAATCACCGGCACCAATGCACTCTTCCCCAATGAGCTCAATATATTCTATGCCCATTTTGAGCAAGAGGTCAGCAAGAGCCCTGAAAGTTTTGGATGAACCTTATCCGAGGTCATCATTGCAGAGCAGCCTTCTTGAAAGTCAATCCACAGAAAGTGACTAGTACAGATGGGATACCTGGACAATGACTCACATCCTTGCAGACCAGCTGGCAAGGTACTCGCAGACATCTTCAACCTCTCTTTACACAATGTGAGGTCCCTATCTGCTTCAAGATAAAAAAAAACCAGACAGCATGCTTTAGTGATCATAGTCCAGTGGCGCTCTCGTTTATTATGAAATGCTTCAAAAGGTTAGTCATGGCCCAAATCAATTCTGATCTCCCAGATTGTCTGGATCCACTACAGTTTGCCTTTTGCCGCAACAGGTTCACAGCAAACACCATCTCCCAGGCCCTACATTCAACCTTGGAACAACTAGGTAACAAAGACACCTACGTCAGACTCCTATTCATTGAATGCAGCTCAGCCTTCAACACTATTATTCCTATGAAACTCATCTCCAAATTCCGTGGCCTGGGGCTTGGCTCCTCCCTCTGTGACTGGATCCTAGATTTCCTAACCCATGGACCACAATAAAAAGGATAGGCACCAACATTTCTTCCATGATCATCCTCAGCACTGGTGCCCCAAAACGCTGTGTCCTCAGCCCCTTACTATACTCCTTATACATCCAAGACTGTGTGGCCAAATTCCTCTCCAACTAAATTTTCAAGTTTGCCGATGACACCACCGTAGTGGATCAGATCCCAAATAGAGTACAGGAAAGAAACAGAAAATCTGGTGAACTGGTGCAATGACAATAACCTCTCTCTCAATGTCAACAAAACAAAGGAGATAGTCATTGACTTCAGCAAACATGGTAGAGCACATTTCCCTTTCTGCATCAACAAGTTTCTAGATGTTCAGATCACCAACAACCCACATATGGTATGTTTTGTCTATATAGTGCGCAAGAAACAATTCTTTTCACTGTATACTAATACATGTAATGATAATAAATCAAATCAAATGAAAATAGGGGAAACATCATAATCGTGAATGGATGAATAGGGCTAAATAATGAATCAAGTGATTTCTAGAATTAGTTTTGATTGTCTAGGCGAGGGGAGAATTTCACACATCTTCCCCTCCCAAATCTACTCCACATTTTATCTGCCCTTTTCACTTCTCCAGAGCTGGTAGAAATAAGGGAAATAATGTTGGGACATATGGACAATTCTACCAGCTGATGAACAGGGATAATATCAAAGCAAATTACCTAGCTTTCTTCATTCAAACATTTTCTAGATAATACAGGGAACTGACTGACTTTCAAGCAAGAAGAGATGGCCCTAAAAAAATGACATAGGATCAAAGAATATTCATTAGTTGACAAATCATGCTTTAATGAAAATTATTTCAATCATCACCTTGATAGATGCTGTCCACTAACTTTCCTGAGACCAATTAGCTCATGAGTTAATCATAGATCAACTGGAATAATCTTGAGCCTCAACGTGAAAGATTTTGTTTCTGCTTCGTGGTGAGAACGCAAAATAAATTCAACCAGTATATTGGCACTCTCAATTGGAATGTCAATAACAACTGACATCATACAGCCCACTCAATCAGTTACAGGCCTTTCCAAGTTCACCAAATCTTTGAAGACCAAAGGGATAATAACTCCTTTTGGAAAGAAAAGTTCCAATGCTATAGTGGGCAAAACATGTGAGGGGATGGAGCACTGCTGACACAATCTATACATTATTCCAGTTGGGTAACTGTGTTAATGGCTGTGCCACCTCAACTGCCCTTGGGGTGCAGAGATACAGCTCTGTATCCACAAGCCCCTCAATTAGTTCGGAGGGCAAATGCTATCAGAATTAAGGAAAAGTTGCAAGCAAACTGTCATTGCAAAATAATACTTGGTCTCACTGTCATCGCTTGTGCTCTGTCCTTAAAACCTGATAATGGGAAGAATGGTTTAGTAAGGAAATGCTTGCTGGAGCAATTTCCAGTTTAATCACCGATTTGCACAATTTTATGTACTAGAAAGATAGGGCAGCAATCAATTTAGATCAGAAAAGGTAATGACACATATCTCAAAAATGTGCCATAGAAAAGGAAATTGAGCACACAGCACAAGGTCAAAAATATCAAAAATAATCAACAGACATGTTGGCTTACTCTAAGTTATGTCAAAACATTGGAATAAAGAGAAGCCACTCATTGGACTATTAACAAATATTTTAATACACAGTAGGAAAAATATTATTTGCTTCCATGTAGTCAGTTTTCCAATTTTACTGAAGGGAAAGCATGTAAATACTATTGCAGCATAGAGCAATTCATATTGCAGTTTGCTTGAAGTGTCTGATCTACATGGTGCTGAGTCCTCCAATTTCCTCCCCCCTCTCTGCCAAAGGTGGGGAATCATATCTGTGCATGGATGGCTTCTTACAATAGCTGTGTGACGTGATCAGTCTTCAATAGCAAGTCTGGATTGTGTCTGTCACCAGACCATTAAACTGAAGGGCAACTTCAGTTTGTTTCTCCCTCCCTATCGCTTATGACTGATGAGGTCTAAAGGTGGAAGACCAGCATCTCCCAGCTGAGACCAAACACTAATGCCATACATCATGGAAACAGCAGTCATTTGATCACTTTAAAAAAAAATCCTCTCAATTCCAGTTCCAAGCTCTTTTTTTAAAAAAGGGGAATAAGATGAAAGGATAACTTACATCAAAACATGTGAAGTAGCATCACAGAATTGTGTTATCACATTGTGTGAACAGCTCAACGCCTTAACCATTTTCTTATTCAGTACCATTTTTGCAGTTTAAATAGTGTATTTCAGAGGCATCTCTGGTCGTAGCAGCAGAAAAATGAAATATAAAGCATAGGCATGCTCCACAAATTAGTACACAGATTACAATCTAAAACCAGAATTACAGAAAATCAGCACAAACATTCTCGTTTTAATGATGGCAATTACTAATATACAGATGTGCATAAATATGCTGAGGTATTATTGCAGAGGAGAAATAAATTCCTCAAAATATTCAGTCGAGCTCCAAATATGATTTAGATTAAGCAAACCTTTGAATATAGACAGTTTTAATGCAACTAAGCAGTAAAAACCAACACTACGTGGACAGCTTTTGCAGAAGGCATCCAGAATTGGTTTCAGTGATAGTTTGATTGGATATGACAATTCCATGGGGCACTTCAATTCAGTCCTTCATCACCTCACTTGTACTAAGCAAAACACCAAATATAATCTGATTTGATTGCAAATTGATTAGCAACCAAGTCTGGGATTGTGTAACTATACACCAGTTATCCAAGAGATTTTTTTTTTGAAGGCACTTGCTTGATTTAAATCTGTACCTTCCCCATATATATCAATTTTCTTGCCTTCCAGTCCCATTGGAACTGGCTGGGTTACAATCTCACAGGTGCCTCCTTTAAGTGAGGTTTGTTTACACAGGAGCTTCAAATCTGACAACTTCCAGATTGACTTCTCCCATTAGCTGAATTGTACCCAATGTGCAATAAGTGCTTTCAAAGATGGCTGGTGACATACACCAGTTTGTGCACCTATTTAAAAACTGGCTCAAATTTTTTCATTGTGCCTGCAGTTCAGCAAAGTTTGATGCCCTACTCTTGAATTAGCTGACCTCAGGCCAGGCTCAAATAGGCCTCAGCACTCTTAGGCTGAAGGATCCCTGCTGCTGAGTGACCTTTGTTGGAAGTACGCCTGGATGGACATTTCGCTAAGAGGAGGATTGAGCACTCCCCTGGAGGGTTAGGCTGCCAACGTAAGGTGTCAAGGGCCACAATTAATGGCTATTTTCACAATGTACTTCAGAACACCTTGGAGCCAAGCTCGAACAACAAGTGAATTAATTCATGTGAGGAGGGGAAGAAAATATATCAAGAAACTCAGCAAGAAAAATAAAAAATAAATTTGCCCAGTCCATTTAATACTACAATAACTTTTAATCATACTTGTAAGTAGCTATCCAACTACCTTTAACAAAAATACATACCAAAATGCTTACTAACTCAAACAGTGGAAATTGATCACAAATGCTGCAAAATCTGTTTATGAACATATGTACAGTTTGTTATATTTATAACAGCACATTAACATTCATTTGGGTGGCTGTAAAATGAAGACGTGTGCATCAAACAATGTCCTAAAAGATCAAGAGCACACTGAGAATTCATCCTTCCGTGGAAGCCTACACTAGAACAAATCAAAGTCATTTTTGTGTTAGTGCAACAATATTCTGTAACCGAAAAGAGTATCTTCCGTCAGAGTCTGTCTTGGTCAGGCATTGTTCATGAAGGTGCCTCTGTTGCTCTGTGTTCCTGCCCTTTCTTCCCTTTGCTTTGTGTTTCACACAGTTTGAGAATTACATTACGTATTTCTTCTCGTTTCTTTTTAACTTGCTGCTGAGGAAACCAGTCTATCAAATTCATGGGCAGCTCAAAACTTGGAATCGGATTCTGTGGATAGCATAGTGCAAATATTAGCTCAACGGCGATATGCGCAGGTGGGGAACAGACAAAATCCTGAAGATATTTATATGCCACAGTACCTTAGTAGCTATGCTTTATTAACATTAGCTGTGCCTCTCAAAAACAACTTGCATTCACAACTCTCAGAAGCATTATTAGACAACATTTAACATCATATAATAAAATATAAGGGCAGATGACTCAATGTTTAGTGAAAGAGATAGGTTTTAAAGGGTCTCTTAAAGAAGCAGAGAGAGGTAGAATGGCAGAAATGTTTAGGGGAAGAAATTCCACATTTCAGACATCTGAATGCATGGCTGTTAACAGTGGAGCACTGAATTTTGCATGAACAATCAAAATTGGCGAGTGCAGAAATCTCAGAGTTGTGCGATTGATGGAAGGATACAGGGCTAGATAGGGAGAGAAGAAGTAAGGAGGAATTTGAATTAAAAAAGGAATTGAGAATCATGTCACTGCTGACAGCCAATGTCACTCAGCAGCGATGGGTAAATAGGATTTGATGTGAATTTGGATAGTATTTTGGATGAATTTAAATTTAAAGATGATATAGCAAGGCTGAGCACCCAGGAAAGCCCCCAAGATACTACTGCCCAGAGGTAACAAAGGCACAATTGAGGGCTTCAGCAGGGTCCAAGACAGATGATGTTATGGAGATTGAAGCAGGTGATCTTGGTGATGATATGGATTGAGTCAGCAGCACGATCCAGATTCAAAAAGATTTGCAATTCATAAATTTCCTTTCTGAATGGGACCTCATAAATATGAAGAACTTAAATGGCATTAGTCATAGGAGGTCCAATTTATTTGCACTGAATGTCAAAACCTTTTGAAAATAAACAAAGGAGAAGTGCTATTTCAATTCTTTGATTGCCTCAGCTAAAAAGTTATTTTCAGACCATTAGTCTACAATATTCCTCAATATCCTAAATGCTGGACTGAATGTTTTGGTATTGGTTTGAAATCTTTGGTCCTTTTTTACTCCTATTGTAATTCTCCAATAGTTAGTTTGCATGCAGCAGAAACAAAGCTATTAAGGAGTGAAAACAATATTGCCAGCAGTGAGTTAGTTGGTTTGCTCTAATGGGTGGCTGGGGATATAAAGCAGCCAGGTCTTCCACTATTAATTATCTGGTAACCTACTGCTGGTTAGTATGCTTACATGAATAAAAAAAAATTGGGCCTACTAGTGATTAATCTATCAATATTCAATGCCCAGATGGGTTACTGGTACATTATGCATCTCTATCTAAGCAATTCAAAACCTCCAGAAGAAAAGGATCAAAAGCAAAAATGACTGGTCAACAACATAGCTGCACATGAAATTAAAACTGCCCTTCCTTCACAACAGACTTCTGCTCTTCTTGCACCCAAAGTAAAAGTTGCTACTAACCTCAAAAAAACTTTCTACATACTGGAGGATGTATATACCACAATCGCTAAAGTTGTCTTGCTGAGGAACACGAGGATTGGAGCCCTTAATCACATCTTTGGTGAAAGCCCTCTTGCTCGCTTTCCTCACTTCCCATTCTACTTCAAGGTATCTGTTCCAAGAACCAATAAAGAAAGTCAAATGGGGATATCTCTGTTAGAATTTTAAAAAGTGTAGGTGTGATTTTCAGAATAGCTCTTACTCTCGCAGGATCTTAACCACATTTGCACGGCTTGGTCCACGTAAAGAGTCCATGATGAGAATACATGGCCTGTGAAAAAGAACAACAATGTGAACATGAGAGATGAATTGGGTTAAGATTAGGTTATGGCTGTCAAGTGAGTAACGTGGATAAGAGAATGTCCTGGAATTTTAACAATATACCTGCCATGTTACATTCTGGGATGTCTGAAAGCAGTGTAATTGACTGGTTATACTTCTTGTATCACATCAAATACAATCATTCATTTCAAATGCGCTGCCAAGTAAAGTGGTGGAGGCAGGTACTCTGGAGTTTATTTAAGAAATACTTAGTGGGCACATGAACAGAATGGGAATGGAGGGGTATAGAGAACTGATTTAAAATAGGGATCATGAGCCTTGGGAGTCCCTGGGAAGTGTGTAAATAGATGATGATATTGATGTACTTGTTTTTTATCCTACAGGTGCTTTGGTCCACCTTGTTGTCTAACGAGGGGCATACACGCGATGGGTCGTGAGAGGGCTGCTCTTGGATTTTTTTCGAGAGTATCCTAGTGCTTCACGTCGTTAGTGTACGCTTGACCTGGACCATTTGACGGGCAACACGACAGCTCAGTGACTATCGCTGTGCTGTGCAGATACATGGATTTGGGCCTGTGTCTGTGGGAGTTTGCGCATTCTCCCCGTGCTTGCGTGGGTTTTCTCCGGGTGCTCCAGTTTCCTTCCACATCCCAAAGATGTGCTCTTAGGCTAATTGGCAAAACAAATTCACCCAAAATTGTCTCAAATTTGGTTTTTAATCCATAGATCTATAAACATGGACAGGGATTGTGGGTAGAGGTGGGAACATCGGGGTGGCGGCACGGGCTTATTGGGCCGAAGGGCCTGTTTCCCATGCTGTTTTGTTCTTTGTTCATCCAGATACAATATTCATTCTTTCCATCTCATTGTCCAGGGCCCCCAAATGAATTTTCCACATGAAACAGGAATTTCTTCTATTCTAACATACTGGATTCCTTGCTCAAATATACTGCCATCTTTACATGCGAAACACAGCTGGTGACCATTTTGTTGGATACCTTTATTCTGGCTGCAAATGTGACCTTTTGCTCACTCAGGCCTGAAGATAAACACCTACACTCGCAGCAATCAAGTTCAATGTGAGCTGAGGAATAGTATCTTGTTTTGCCTCAGCTTCTGGAAACTTTCTGATATGAGGTTATGTTTTTCCAATTTTAGACCACAGTAAACTCTTTTTGGCTCAGAAATAGAGGCATTGATGAACATTGGAACACTGGGGAACTGGTGGCATTGTGAATATTTTTTCACAATGGAAGATAGCCGGCCTCGTGATATGGAGCATTTAACTGAGCACCCTGCTGACTACAGAGAACACAGAACGTAATTAAGATCTTCCTGATCTTTTCAGTCTGCTTCACGCTTGCATTTTTTCAATTCCAGATTTCCAATACTCTATCTTATGAGCTACTTTCATATTTTTTCCTTCTTTAACATTTGCTCAATCATAGACAGATATATCTCTCATCGTTTTCTTGCATTGCTCTCCACACAGTCCTTTCTCCTCCCTATCTTGGAAAAAACACTCTCCCAATTAATTTATAATTTTACTTTCAAAATTCAAATTGTCAATCAGTTAGCCTTCATTTCTGCAGTTATCAGTCTGTTCAATCGCATCCTCATCTTTGATGTCTTAGTTCCATCAAAAATTGAGTTAGCAAGGCAATATCAGGTCCTGCTCTGAATTAACAAAATTTCTCAATGTTACATGGAATGCAAAGGTATTCCCTGGATTCTTTGGTAATCAGAATACCTAAAGTGCAGAAAGAGCCATTTGGCCCACTGCACTGACTCTCCAAAAGAGCATTCCACTGACGCTCTCTCCTCCAACCAGGCAACCCCATGCATTTTTCACAGTTAATTTACCTAACCCACACATCCCTGGACACAATGGGACCATTTAGCATGATCAATCCAGCTAACTTGGACTATGGGAAGAAACCAAAGCACCTGAAGGAAAGCCATGTACATAGGGGGAGAACGTGCAAACGCCACTCACATAGTCACCCAAGACCGGAATTGAGCCCAGATCCCTAGTGCTGTGAGGCAGCTGTGCTACCCAATGAGCCACCATGCCATCATCTTCTCCTGCAGAATCACAGAATTCTTACAATGAGGAAGGAGGCCATCCTGCACCGACAACAGTGCCATACAGGCCCTCTCTCTATAGTCCCACTTATCAACTCTGCTAGACCCCCTGACATGAAGAGGCAACTTTGCTTGGCCAATCAACCTTAACTTGGCTTTTTTGCCAACTATTTTCTTCTGCCCCTCTCTCATTTCCTCCATTCTCACCAACAAACGAGGAGCTCATGGTCTTTTTGGTCACGAAGATGGAAACCACCTGATTAGCTGTTTGTGCCACTTCCCTTTCTGCCACTAGCCCAAAGATCTAAACTTCATCTGAAGTTCTCCTCTGCCCCATCTCTGACTTCTTTCTTATTATCTACTTTATCGCCCACCTCCATTCATGTCCGTTCTGAGCTCAAACTTGTTCATGATGGGACTTTATTCAATCTTATTCCAACTTATTCCATTAAACTACTGACAACCCAATCTCCTATCCTGGCTCCTATCAGTTAAAAACATTTTCTCTCTCCAGGTACTGAACACCCCCCCCCCCCCCCCCAAAATCTGTCATCATCACCTCTCCTCAAAAAGGCAACACTGGACCCTCCCAATTTACAAACAGACCCATCCCCAACTTCCCTTCCTAAAGTCCACGAAATGTGCTCATTCCATATTTGAATCCCTCCAGTTGGGTATGCCCTCACCCCCACTCTTAATGGTAGACAACAGGATCCTCTTCAACAGCAACTTCATCGCCATCCAACCAAGAGGGGCAGCACTCAACTGGACTTCATCCTTATCTATTCAATCATGGTAAGAAATTAATTGCAATGTCTCCCTTTCCACTCCTGCACTATTACCTCTGATATTCCCTAGACATCGATCCTGGGCCTTCCTCCTACTTATCATCCAAAGGCTGCCAATCAGTGAAATGAGTTGAAAACAAATGCTCAGTTTCTTCCTACATGCTAATGACATCCAGTTCTACCTCACCACTGACCCTCTCAAGCCCCCTACTACTTCCAAAGATGTGCTCTTTGGCATCTAGTAACAAAGCAGCAGAAATTCCCTTTAATTAAATATTAGGAAGAATAAAGCCATCAGTGTTAGTGATTATCACACTCTCTGTCCACTAACCACTGACTTCACGTTCATTTCTGGAAAGTGTATGAGGGTGAACTGGATTGCTTGCGTTTTGGTGTTACATTTGACCAAGTTGAGCTTCTGATGACACATTTATGTCAACACAAGATCACCCACCCCCACTTCCCTCATATTATCCTATACTGCCCTCACGCCATAATTCCTAAATGCTGAAATTTTCATCTGTGCTTTTGATATTTATAGAGTTGGCTATTCCAAAGCAATCCTGGCTGTCCTCCCACATTGTACCCTCCGTGAACCAGGTCACTCAAAACTCTGAAATTCATCTCCTATTAGCAGCAAGCAACCTTGTGCTTGCTAACCTAAATTGACTCCTCTTTAAACAGAGATCTTAAAATTCTCATTGGTTTTAAACTTCCTCCATGGCCTCATTCCTCCTCCTTGTCTCTGTAATCTTCTTCAGCCTTCCAATGCTCTAAGATACCCAGGCCCCTCTAATCCTGGCTTCTTGAGCAGTCCCAATCTTAATTACTCCATTGTTGATAATTTTTTCAGCTCTAGAATTCCTTTCCCTATGCCCCTCTTATTCTTTCCTCCTTTAAAACATTCATCAAAACCTAACCCTTTGATGCCATTTGGCCATCAGCCAAGTTATCTCTGGATTGTGGTTCAGTGTCACATCTTTTTTTTAGAGCAACACAGCACGGGAAACAGGCCCTTCGGCCCAATGAGCCCGCGCCGCCGTCATAACTATATAGTAGCAATTCCATTATCCTAATATAGATTTAGGTTATTCCTAATATGGAAGACTCTCACTATAGGGACAATTTGTTTCCCAATCAGCCTAAGAGCGAATTTTTGGGTTGTGGGAGGAAACCGGAGCGCCCGGAGAAAACCCACGCAACAACGGGGAGAACGCGCAAACTCCCGCAGACACCGGCCCAATTCCAAGTGTCTGCACAGCCACATCAATAGTCTCTGAGCTGTCATGGTGCCCTTCAGATGGTCCACATAAAGCACTCATTTACGACATGAGGTACCAGGCAACCCATGAATCAACATCCAAGAGCTGTCCTCGCACCACCTGCCGAATGCATGCTCATTGTTGGTCAAGTATGGACCGAATTACCTGTGGAAAAAAAAGCCGTAGTTAAACAGTCCTACTATATCCCTCTATCTGCATACCGCTCATGTGGCTGTCCAAGAGACCCTTAAACAGCCCTAGCGTGCCTGCTCTCACCACCTTACTCGGCAGTGCATTCCACACCCCCACTTCCCTCTGTGTGAAAAACTGCCCTCTAATATTCGTCTTATACATAGCCCCCCTCATCCTATGGCCATGACCCCTCGTCCTATCCATTTCTGAAGGTGGAAAAAGTTTACCTCCATTTACTCTATCTATACCTCTTATAATCTTATACACCTCTATGAGATCCCCTCTAAGCCGACGTCTTTCAAGTGAAAACAACCCCAGTCTATCTAATCGTTCCTCATAGGACAGTCCTTCCATACCAGGCAGCATCCTGGTAAACCTCCTCTGCACTCTCTCCAAGGACTCCACATCCTTCCGATAGTACGGCGACCGGAACTGGACGCAGTATTCCAAGTGAGGCCTAACCAACGTTCTATACAATTGCAACATCAAACTCCTACTCTTGTATTCTATACCCTTTTCTATGAAAGCTAACATACTATACGCTTTCTTTATCACCTTCTCCACCTGTGAAGACACCTTCAGAGACTTGTGAACCTGCACCCCCAATTCTCTCTGCGTCTCTATACTTCGAATAGTTTTACCTTTTATCCTATAACTCTCTTCTACATTTTTCCGGCCAAAATGCATCACCTCACATTTATCCGGATTAAATTCCATTTGCCATCTATCTGCCCAGTCTACCAACCTATCTATGTCCTGTTGTATTGCCTGGCACTGCTCCTCTGTACCCGCCAATCCAAGCATCTTAGTGTCATCAGCAAATTTGCTGATCTCACCACCTACCCCCACTTCCAAGTCGTTTATGTAGACCACAAATAGAAGAGGACCTAGTACTGAGCCTTGTGGCACTCCACTAGTGACAGGCTTCCAGTCGGAAAAAGAGCCTTCCACTACTACCCTCTGTCTCCTCCTCCCGAGCCAGTTCTCAACCCTTTTTTTTTTATGAAAATAAAAGATTTGTATTTATTTAGCACTTTTCACAACCACAAGACATCCCAAATGCTTTTCAACCAATGAAATATTTTTTCTCCAAAGTGTAGTTACAATTGCAATTATACTACTGTAGATTATTCTGAGCAACTACATTTAATTAATTAAGCAACACAGCACGGGAAACAGGCCCTTCGGCCCAACGAGCCCGCGCCGCCGTCATACCAAATACATTATCCTATTTTAATATTCCTATATAATAATATATATATTATTCCTAATATGGAAAAATTTCACCATAGGGACAATTTGTTTCCCAATCAGCCTAAGAGCGAATTTTTGGGTTGTGGGAGGAAACCGGAGTGCCCGGAGAAAACCCACGCAACCACGGGGAGAACGCGCAAACTCCCGCAGACACCGGCCCAAGTCCAAGTGTCTGCACAGCCACATCGATAGTCTCTGAGCTGTCATGGTGCCCTTCAGATGGTCCACATAAAGCACTCATATACGACATGAAAAGCCACCTTCCGAAAAAACATTTATTCATGTTTTTGGTGAGAATTTTAATGTAATTGCAGTATGAGATGATTATATTTTATCCATATATTTATACAACAGAAGCAATGGGGGTAGGGGGAAGAAAGTGTGAGAAAAATCCTTATTTTAAAACAGAAGCCAATTTTCATATTTATCGTGGAACTGTCTTAAAAATGTTAACTTAAATTGTCATTACAAAAATTTGAAGTGCTGACCATTGAGACCATCTCCAATGATGCAACAATATCACTAAAGATGACCATATCACTTGAGACTATTCATTAGAATTAAACAATTGAAATATCCTATATTAAAATACAAGTATTTCTGGATAGAATCTAGTGTTAATTCAGTAGCATACACACATATATAGCTTTTATATCTAAATTAAGATGCAATTTTAAAAAATGAAAAATGTTGCATTATCACTTTATCTCAGTCTCACAAACAGGAATCATAATTAAGGTAACAGAGCAAAGTGCAATTAATAAATCTTTTCCCGAAATGTACTTATATCCTGCTCTTTCCTTGCATGTAAAAGGCAAAAGTTGGACAAATCCAAAATGCTACAGTAATGAGAACAGACATTTTATCTACAAATATATATTCAGCAAATGTATGAATGCACAAATACATGTAAGCAGGTTAACCTAGAGCACTGTACCATCCTATGTCAATGCATGCTTCCCCATTTACTGTTGGCTTGTTTACATGTTCAATGCATTATTGTATATTTAATACTGGTTTACTTAAATGGTTTATAAAGATCTTAGTATTTTACAAATGCAAGCCACATTTAGGTAACCATCAGTTTTCCTATTTACTTAGCAAATAAGATTGGGCTAAAACAATAGTTGATACATGCACGAAAACCATTCAGGGTCAAATGAAGCACAAGTCCATGTCCTAGAATTCATAAATCCATTTTTTCTCTTCTTCCCACACTAAATCTTACCAGGATGATTTGGACTAGATAACTTCTAAATTGGATTTGGTAAATGCACATTTCTATTGCCTTAGACATGTTACCATATTTTTTCTATGGAAATAGCATTACTGAGGAATATTCAATAGTACACCTCTAAAGGAGTTAAAGGCAGGCATTTATCCACCAATAGGTAGATATTAACAATTTGGACTTCAAAGCAAAATTTGGCTTTAGATAGCATATAATATTGGTGCAAATAAGAAATTGAACGCAAATTTGAAAGCTTGCTTCACTATCCCTCTCCAGTCATGTTCAATCTTGACATGTCTTGCCGATGCTGGTGTTAGCTTCGACATACAGTTGAGGCATCTAATGGCTTTCAGTTCAAAGACTGGCTATTTACTGCCTAACTTGCCCTCCAGAATGGTACTGAATTCCACCACGCTTCCTTGACCCAAGTTCAGCAGAACATTCTTGAACTCTACTAGCTTTCAGTACAATATCTTTAGTTGCATCATCTTCAACGGTTTCATTCCCATTTGTACCATAAGGCATTCCCACAGTTATTTCAAATTTATAACGACAGAACTTTTTAAGATGGCAGGTATGCTTGGTGAGAAATTTAAGCCGACAGAGATCTTCATCTGTCTCAGTCACATTTTTGGGATCACACTCAGGATATGTCTCACCATATAAGCATCTCATCCAATCGCTTAAGAAATAAGGAAGCATGTTGATTGCAGATTCTGCGCTGTTCTCAATCTCCGTAATACGGACATATTTGAACCTTCCCGTCCATGTTACTCTGTGCCCTTCAAGATGACCACAAAGAATCTGAACCTTAGCCATGTTAGTCTCTTTCCAGGCTCGAGGCCCACAAACAAAACTGTACTGCTGCCAGGTCAGAGTGGAATTGTACACTTTCATACCTTCTGATCTGTACACATAAACGCAACAGAACATCATAATTGCAGTGAGCCAAACCAGAATGAGTTTGACAATGGAGCTCTTTGTCAGGGACTTAACTAGCGCTAATAATGTGCCAGTCACTTTTGTCCACATGTGGAGGATAACCGGAATTGTGCACAGTGTGAGAGTGACAATGATCTTGATCAACTCCATAGAAATGAACCATTTTATTAACTGGATCACAAACATTAATGCAATACCTATAAGTAGGATTGGCAGGGCAAAGAGAAACAGGAAATAGCCCACTGACGCACGAATAAGACCCAAGCCTGTGGACGTCTTCAGGAGGTCTACAGCCAGTTCACACCACATAAAGCAGACAAGGTAAGGAATCAAGTAGCAGTAAGTACCTTTGAAATTCCTCAATTTTGCCATCCTGAAGAACAAGTAAAACAAGAAAACGTACAAGAAACAGGGAACACCAATGTTCAACATGAAGACACTACCTATCGGAATAGTCGTAAAGGGCTCCCCAAAAATTCTTAAGTAGAACCAGCTTTCAGGGAGGGAGTGAAGGAAGCCTATTACTGAGCATACAACCTCTATAATGAGAGCCCTTCAAGTGTATGGTTCTGCACTCGTACTCAGACTCATGTAAGATGTAATCAAGAAGAAAATTGCAATAACTGCCAGCTCTGAACAAGGAATCCAATCTTTCTCTGCTATAGGAAAGGATAGGATCACAAAGAACACGGACAGCATGAAATGGATGTTGGGTTCCAAATGACTCCAACTAAAGTTCACCTCAGCCTGTTCAAGATCGAGGTCCGGCTCAAAGCGCAACAGTAAGTCAGTCATTGTCCTGAAATTGTCCCATGCTTTGCTATCCTGAAAGACTTTCAAAGTGCAGATTACCATGGAAACGAAGGAGAGATAAAAGATAACTAGTGGGATGATGAAAGCAAAAATGTTGATTGTCAAGTTACTAATTATGAAAAAAAAGACAAGGGCATTTACATGGTGAAGTGGAATGATTGTACGCAACCAATGCATTCCAGCTTTGGAGGCAAAATCTATTAGGTGTTCCTTTATTTCCATTAAGGCATGAAGTGGATATTCATGATCTTTTGCTGCAATGGCAAATCTTCAGGTGGTTTCGCTTCAAGGCCATCCTCTCCCTGCATTAACAAGTTAGATGGGATAATGCCCTTTGCGTACTTCTTTGTCACGTCGACAAAATCATCCAACTTCATGTCTTTGTTACTTTGAATACTGACCAGTCGTTCAAGCACTCGCCTCTCTTTTTGTAGCACTGTCAGGCTGCACAAAGCACCGCGTTTCCGGGCTTCTCCTACCCCGCCTACACGGCAGTCCCGGAGCCCAGAGACAGGCCGGCACAGACCGATCCTTCTCTCCCTTGTCCGGCCTTTCACACTGCCGGCCGTCTCTCCCTCACAAACAGCCCCCCCTCCACTTTCCCTCCTCCTCCTTCTGGCGCTATCTTGTTTGATAGCATTCCTGTGACGGGTCTTGGGGAACTTTTGTATGTTACAAGTGATATGTAAAGATGTATTTCATGCCGTTATTGATTCTCTTGCTAAGATAAGCTCAACAAATTTCTATCAGCTTAGACCCCTTTAAGTAAGTCACTACATCTTTTATATGCATTTTTCAGTTCAACCAAACAGTTCACTCTTCGTTCAATAACCAGTTCTCATTAAGAGTTTACAACTGGCATATAACCGTCATCTGATCTACTATCATGTTAAAATTGCTATGAAAACAAACAATCTAAGCACATTGCTGATTAGCAATTTTGTTAGCTGTTCTACATGAATTAAATTGCTTTCTTCTTCAGAAAGGAATCAAGGAAATAAACTAAAGAGCTTTCTGATTCCTTAACTATGATTGAATTTCTGAAGGTTTCTCGACCTCAAAAGAGCTTAGGAAGCTTTTGCCTGTTGAATTTCCTATAACTCTGAACAAGGCATGACGTCCTTTCAATTTAAGAGAGACGAAGTCAGGTGCTTTCAAGTAGATGGTATTTATACATTTGCAACAAATCTAGAATTATGCATAAGCAGGCAGGGTGAATATTATGTTTAAGAAGATGACCATTTCAGATAGTCATAAGTTCCCAATGGGTGCTAGCACATGCAAATGAAATACAAGGACAGAATATTCATGGCTGAAGATGTCATTTCCAAGCACAGCTTTCATATCTTGGAATATGGTTTCAAGGATAAAAAAAATCATTAGTTGGAATAGCCATGGCTTTAATATGCATGAATTTCCACAATCTGGTCAGGTAGATTATCTATGCACAGTTTAAAATGGAACAGTGCTTGAATTGATCCATGAGGAAGGTAATTGATTTGGTATCTCCACAAGCTAGTGCAGTAGGCCAGGTTTACTCTGGAATGTTGACCCTGCAGTAGTAATTCAAGCAAAAGATGACCCATATGGCAGGATCTTCGATAATTTTGCCTGAAGACTAATAAATCATAGCATTTTTTCCTGTTAGATAGATGAAGATAACTCAAGTTTATTTTTTTCTAAAAGGCATTTTCAATTAATGTAATTATGGCAAACAGTTATACACAGGTGTAACCATAGCAGTTATCAACTTCGTCTGAGCTTAGCATAGGATCAGTACTAGAGATACAGAGTGGAGGACCAACTCAATATTTACTATCAGAAATATACATTGGCAATCACTCCAACATCTTAGAGCAATCACTCAGTGGGAAGTTGGTTGGTAGCTCATTATTAACTGCTGAGAAAGTCAAAATATGAAATACTGGCAAAGCTACCAACTCTGCTTCATGAGCAGACAGTTCCACTTCACACTATCTGGTTCTTGATGGTGCATTCTGCATAGCCCTCCTGTATTTATCTGCCCTTTTCAGCCTATCCCTTTCACATCTGTCCCATTCAGTTTCAGTGGCAAAATTAGTGAACTGATGAAGGCAAAATCATGGCGATGACATGTTCGAATTTGTTCTGTCCACCACTCATCTTCAAGACATCTAACATGATCAATTTATTCAAATTCCTTAGATACTTCCTCTGTAACCTTGTTGTGTCAAGACATAATTATACATTTTCTCATAAAAACCCATAGGATTGTCAACTAGATTCAATCGGTCATATTGGAGTTGAGCACTTCTGAACCATTTTTAAACTAGACTAGGGGCCTGCACCTCAAATCTTCATCTACGAAGTCTTTATAGTGATGAGAATTGTCATTGCGAAGAATTACAACCATGTCCCACATAGTTTAATTAGTGGCATATTTCAAAATCTGATGATATATATACTTCGTACCCTGGTGATCACAATGCTAAACAAGATAAATTATTTTAGTTTCAAGAGACTGTTTATCACGGAAGAACCGCTGATGAAATCTCTACAAGGACTGGCCAGACTTGTAGGTCATTCGTATTGTTTTCTTGTACATTCACTATGTAAATTACACTGTGAGAGTAACATTTACATTTAAATGTAAAATAGGGATTACGTATTAGTTCCATTATAAATTTCTGGACTGACATCTTATGTAACACATAACACGGCTACTCCAAGATGATAGTCAGAGATACAAACATTTGTGGAACGACTCCTTGTGCGGATAGCAAACTCAGCTGAATCCACATGCAGGATAATCAAACGATGAATATCAAACTCAAGTGCTGAATATTTCTTATTTAGAAGCTTCAGACCCCAAAACCTGATAAGGAAAAAAATTATTGACATTTGTGACAATTTTCAGAAATTGTACAACTGTGAAAGATAGGTCTGCAAGCAAATTCAGATACAGACCTATCCTATTTCACAATATTCATGTACTCACTGTTTTGAAGGTTGCTGACCCCACGGCACACTTTCTGAAGAGTTGTCCTCTGCCATGCTCCCAGCTTCGTTGCTGTCCTCCTTAACAATAGAAATTCTACAATCATTATTAGGAGTAGATGATTCTGACCAGCAGAATGAGTTCAACATATCTAAGTCAGATTAAAGAGTTCACAAATCACCAATTTCATTGTTTGCTCTTTACTAAATACTCAGAAAATTTAAAACTTGATATTTCAAATTCTAGCATAAAAAGGAAAGCTAAGAACATAAGAAACAGGAGCAGGGATAGGCCATCCAGCCTCTTGAGCCTGCCCTGCCATTCAATAAGATCATGGCTGATCTGTCGTGGTTCAGTACCACTTTCCCACTTTCTCCCCCTAACCCTTAATTCCCCTGTCAATCAAAAACCTATCCACCCTTGACTTGAACATATTCAGCGAGGAAGTCTCCACCACTTCATCAGGCAGAGAATTCCAAAGATTCACAACCCTTTGCGTGAAGAAATTCCTCCTCAACTCTGATCTGAACCCCCCCCAATCTTGAGGCTGTGCCCTCTAATCCTGCTATCTTTGCTAAGCGGGAAGAGTCTCTCAACCTCTACCCTATCCATCCCCTTCGTTATCTTATAGTCTCTATAAGATCCCCTTTCAGCCTTCTAAACTCCAAAGAGTACAAACCTAGTCCATTCAGTCTCTCCTCATAATCCAATACCCTCATTTCCGGTATCAGTCCAGCAAACCTTCTCTGCACCCCCTCCAAGGCCAATATATCCTTCCTCGAATGCAGCAACCAAAACTACACACAGTACTCCAGCTGCAGCCTCACCAGCACCCTATACAGCTGCAACAAAACCTCCCTACTTTTATATTTTATCCCCCTAGCTAAAAAGACCAACATTGCATTCGCCTTCTTAATCACCTGCTGCACCTGCACACTGTGTTTTTGCGATTTGTGCACAAGGACCCCCAGGTCCCTCTGCACCGTTGCATGCTGTAGCTTTTCACCATTTAAATAGTAATCCTTCGTATCATTATTCCTGCCAAAGTGGATAACCTCACACTTGCTAACATTGTACTCCATCTGCCAGGTCCTCGCTCACTCAGTCAACCTACCCAGATCCCTCTGCAGGCTTTCCACACCCTCCACGCAATTTGCTTTTCCACTCATCTTCACGTCATCAGCAAATTTCGTCACCCTGCACTCAGCCCCTTCCTCCAGATCATCTATGTAAATGCTAAATAGTTGAAGCCCCAGCACCGATCCCTGGGGCACTCCACTAGTCACCAGCTGCCAATCAGAATAGCACCCATTAATACCTACCCTCTTCTTCCTATTAGACAACCAATTCTCTATCCAGTCTAACACCCTACCCCCAACTCCCTGCATCCTAACCTTCTGCAGCAATTTTTTGTGAGGCACCTTATCAAACGCCTTTTGGAAATCTAAAAACACATCTACCAGTTCCCCTCTATCTACCGCACTAGTCAGAGACTTAGAATTTAGCGTTTGCAAGTAAGTGCAGCCAAAGATAAGATGAGCCAAAGACGAGACATACCATTGGAGGTAGAGGGTCAGGGCAAGCACCAAATTACAATTTTGCACCATAAAAATGAAGGTGCTGCCAATATAGCAGCAGAGGATAAGCACAGCAATATTGGGTAGCCAGGATGTACTAAAAGTTGAGGAGTCCTCAAAATAGAAAAGTCAACAATTTAATCCTCCCCAGAGGCAATAACTGGGATAAAATTAATTGGTATTTGGAAATAAGTGGGCTAATGAATGTATGGGCTGCGCAGTAGCACAGTGGTTAGCACTACCGCTTCATAGCTGCAGGAACATGGGTTCGATTCCCGGGTTGGGTCACAGTCTGTGTGGAGTTTACACATTCTCCTTGTGTCTGCATGTTTCCTCCAGGTGCTCTGGTTTCCTCCCATAATCTGAAGATGTGTGGGTTAGGTTGATTGGCCATGCTAAAAATTGTCCCTTAGCGTGCTGAGATGCGTGGGTTACAGGGATGGTGGATAAAGTACGTAGGGATATGGGGGTATGGCCTGGGTGAGATTGTAGTCAGTATAGACTCAATGGGCCGAATGGCCTCTTTCTGCACTGTAGGGTTTCTATGGTTTCTGTAAACGAAAGTTATCATAGATGTGATAAAAGCAAAATATGCTGATGAAAAGGGAAGGTTGATAATATGTACATGGACTTCAAAAATCCCTTTGACAAAGTACCACATAAAAAACATGTCAACAAAATTCCAGTTCAGACTGAAGTGACAGATGCAGCTTGGATATTAAATTGGCTGAGAAAAAGAAAGCACAGAGCAGTCGTGAACAATGGTTTTTCAGACCAGAGGGAAATATATAATGGTGTTTCCCTGGGATCAGTATTGGGACCACTGCTCTTTTTGATTTATACTGTTAATGAGCTGGACTTGGGGATTAGCACTTCAGTTCGCAAATGACTCAACAGTGAGGAGGATAGTAACAGACTTCAGACGATACACTGGTAAACTGATCAGACTAATTGCAGATCAAATTTAATGTAGAAAAGTGTGAAGTGACAAATTTTGGTCAGAAGAACGCAGAGGCAACATACATAAAATGTTATAATTTTAAAAAAGCAATAGGAAACCTGGGGAGGTCTAGCAAACAAATCTTTGAAAATAGCAGGATAAGTTGAGAAGGTAGCTTAAAAAGGCATATAGTATTCTTGGTATTATAAATAGAGGCACGAGTGTATAAAAGTAAAAGGAGATTGTTGTAAACTTTTATAAAACACTGATTAAATCTCAGGTGGAGTATTTTTGGCACCACACTTTAGGAAGGATGTCCAAACCTTAGAGAGGATGCAGAAGAGATTTACTGGAATCATACAGAACAGAGGTAGTTAAGGTCAACCCACACTGTTATAGGTCTGGAGTCATATGGAGGCCAGACCAAGTAAGGAGGGTAGTTTCCTTTCACTAAATGACAATTGTGAATGGTAAATAAGGAGGATGTGTCTTCTGTGACAGAAACCACAGGATACACATTTTAAAGGTGGTTGGCAAAAGAAACAAATAACATGAGCATTTGTAAAAATTATTATGCAGCCAATTGATGTGATTTGTAATGCATGTCCTAAAAGAATGGAAATTCAATCAACTTTGAAAAGGAAATTGGATAAACAACTGAAGGAAACATATTTTCAGGGCTATGGGGAAAGAGCAGGGAGGTGAAATGATTTGAATAAGCCCAAAAAGTGCTGGCAAAGGCAGGATGACTTGCCTCCTCTTGTGCTGTATCTTTCCGTGATTCTGAAAACGTAAGCACTATTCTACGCAGCTGACTTACAGATGGATTTTAAGGCCACATTGGTACTGCCTAAGAAGATAACTGACGTTCAGATCAGGGGCAAATTGTTAAATTTTAAATGGAACTCATCTGATACTTCATGAAATACCTTTCACAAGAACTACTCGCACAGAAGACAATTTCTTAATTTGCTTTAATGCAGTGAAAATAGTGGACAATGCATACAGGGAGAAAGGGAATGGGAACTATTCTGATGTCATGGATCGGTAACAAACAGATGAAGTGCGTCACTTTAAACGTTTTGGAAACCTGGAAAAGTATCAGAGTTGAAGGGAGCTGGCAGAAAGCTGAAGGTAACAGAAGCACAATGACTGAACATTACTACCAATGATGGAGTGGAAGCCAGAGGAAGAGGAATAAAACTAAAGGAAAGTAAGGTAGGTGCAGAAAGACCATGGAAAGATTTGAAATGAAGAAACATAATTTTGAAGTCAATTCATTGGGGAACGAGGATCCATTAGTGGGTTGAGAAAATGCAGCAATGAAAGTGAAGGACAGCGCAATGACAATAATTGCAGTGCTTTGAAAATGTTACCAGTTTACAGAAGGGAAAAGCTGGAAGATTGGCTAAGAGAACATTAGCCTTGAAGAAAATGAAGGCCTAAACTGGGGCTTTGATGGTGTAAAGTATTATTCAATGACATGGTATACAGCATAAATTATCAATGGTAGAGACGAGAAGGATCAACAAACCTTTTATGAATTGGCTTTCTTCAAATTTTGTTTTTGTGACAATGGTATTTACTTTTGTAGTTATGAATTATAGGCGACACATTGAATACAAAGTATTGTGAAATGTTTCTGATAAATCCAAGTATTTATTTCTTTGAAGTCCTGACTGCAGTTAAAGAATACTGCTGGATATTTGACAGACTGGTCAATTCTGGAATGTCTATAGTAAGTAACAGCACAATTCATAAATTTAGGATGCCATAAAGCAGATTATCCTTTTATCCATAAAAATATTACGAAAAAGTTGTACAAGTTATAATCTCACCTGGCTGTATTCCTGATCAGGCAAAAAGTCAAAGGAATCATCGTTGTCATCAGCATAACTGATTTGGATTTGCGTTAAAGCATCTGTTTTGAAATTTCAACATTCATTATCAGCATTTTTAAAACTGAAGCTTCTAAACAACTGCATTATGCCTCTAGCTGTGACAATTAAGCAACTGATATTAAAACAATTCAGAACATGCTGAAAATTTACATTAAGAGCAGAGTGTCCTTAAACCCTAAAATAAGATCTGAATGATAACTTGCAGAGCACAACCAAAGAAAAGTTTGTTGGTAAACACAGCAACTGTTCAACATACAGAGGGCAGAGAGGAGTCAGAGGTGTAAAGGTCAAATCTAGGAAATGGGCAGTGAGGCAGAACAATTAATAAACCTAATTTTCAATTTATTGTTGCACCCCACAGTGAGAGGGAGGTAGGTAGGAACGAAATACCAGTTTTACAAGGCAGGTCCGACCTTCAACACTCCTTGTGGATCAGGAGGAGAAACAGGTCGTCAACTGCCCCTTCAATAAAATATCCAGCTAATCCCAGCCCCGATTGCCAATCCTGACCCAAACTAATCACTAACCACGCTGCTCAGCCCATTGATTGTGGACCTGTGGTAGCATGGACCCTTTAGTGGGCAATACTTTGTAGGCCATGTGACTAGTCTGGAATCAATGGAGCATGACCATGCAATCCTAGGCCTATCAGAAGCAAGAGTGTGCATCCCTGGGTTGGAGGCTGCAATTGAATTCGGTCATTGTTAGTAGAAGACCTGAATGGTTGTGCTGTTGTATGTAGCTCTTAAATTGATGAATCCTTTAGTTTGCTACTTGCCACATCAAGTCGCATCGAGTTACTACACTGGCAACAAGGACAAATCTGATCAGTCGTGGAAAGGTGGCAGTGCAGAGTTGGCGGGGAAAGACAGTGATCACTCAAAGTTGAAGTTCAAAGGAGAAAAGATATAGACTTCATTTTAAAGTTGGGAAAATATGACACAGGGATCGCGAGTTAGGAGCTGTACATTGAAAAGGTGTGATATTTTTTCATGGCAAATGAAGTAACAGCCAAAGAGAAGGTAATACATTCACAACATGTGACCCACAGGCCTACAAACTGGTGAGAAGTTTGACAGCACCCAAAGCTCCAGGTACAAAAACCTTCAACCAGTTGGTCAATTTAGCTAAGGATGACTATAACGCCCGACCTTCCTTTAACACGCAGTGGTACAAATTTCATTTTGCAATTACAGAGTCAGAAGAGACAGCTTCCTGCTTTGTGGCCAGATTTTGATGGCTGGCTGAGCACTGCAAGTTTGGGCGTTCGCTGGTAGACATGTTGAGGGATTGTTTGATTTGTGGATCAATAATCCCAACCCTAAAAGAAACTGCTTGGTGAACCCAAGATTTCACTAGGAAAAGGAGCAGAGATGGCCCAGGTGACCAAACTACACTGAGCAAGGTGTGTGAGAGCTGCAAGGTGTGCAGAATGAGGTGAACCAGTTGTGGCAGGAAAAGGCTGCTGTGAAGAACAGGCCAAGTTAAACAGGCTTCACAATCTTCAAAATTCTTATACACTTCCACCTAAGCAAGCCATTAGTAATCACTTGTGACATCTTGCCCCAAAGAATGTCAGATGGGCTGGAAAGACCAATTGCACTTGCTTCAAGGATTGTCATTTGCTGGGAAACGATACTTAGAGATAGACAAATAAAGCCTGGCAGACATCTACACAGTGAAGAAATTTCACAAGTACACTTAAAATTGTGTAAGTATGTAAGCCAATGGTGGGGCTTTTCAGAGGATGAGGTAGTTCTGTCTATTGTCTCAGCTAGGATGCCTTTCATTAGGTGGCATACAGTGACTAAAGGGATCAAGGAATATGAGAAAAGCAGGATCAGGGCACTGGATTTGATGACTAGCCATATTTTCTTTTATTCATTCATGGGACATAGGCGTCGCTGGCTGGCCAGCATTTATTGCTCATCCTTAGTTGCCCTCAAAGGTGGTGGTGAGCTGCCCTCTTGAATCACTGTAGTTTATGTGCTGTGGGCTCACCTAGAATGCCCTTCGGGAGGGAATTCCAGAATTTTGATTCAACAACTGCGAAGAAATGGTGATATATTTCAAAGTAAGAATCTAGCAACACCAATTTTAAATCCAACCGATTTATTTGATAGTAAATTCGCGAGCTTTCCACCTTTTCGCTCGCAAATTTACTATCAAATAAATCGGTTGGATTTAAAATTGGTGTTGCTAGATTCTTACTGAGTTCTTACCACCCCAGTCCAACGCCGGCATCTCTACATCATGATATATTTCAAAGTCAGGATGGTAAATGACTCGGAGAGGAACTGGCAGGTGGTGGTGTTTCCAATCAATCTGCTGCCCTTGTCCTTTGAGTTAGAAGTGGTCGGGGGTTTGGAAGGTACTAAGGATCTTTGGTGAATTGCTGAAGTGCACCTGATGGATTGTACACACTTCTGCCACTGAAAATTAGTGGTGGAGAGAGTGGATGTTTATAGGTGTGGTGCCAATCAAGTGGGTTGCTTCATCTTGGCTGGTGTCAAGTGTATTATTGGAGCTGCACCCATCCAGGCAAGTGGGGAGTATTCCATCACATTCCTGACTTGTGCCTTGCAGATGTGGATAGGCTCTGGGGAGCTAGAAGGCGAGTTACTCACTGCAGTATTTCTAGTCTCTCATCTGGTCTTGTAGGCACTGTGTTTATGTGGTGAGTTCATCCAAGTTTCTCATCAATGGTAACTCCAAAGATGTTGACAGTGGGGGATTCAGTGACGGTAACATCACTGAATGTCAAGGGCCAATGGTTAAGAGTGTCTCTTATTGGTGATAGTCATTGCCTGGCATTTACATAGCGCGAATGTTACTTGCCATTTGTCAGCCCAAGCCTGGATATTGTCGAAATCTTGTTGCATTTGAACATGGACTGTTTCAGATCATAACGAATGGTGGAGTAGGCATGAAGGGCTGAATGCTCTACTTCTGCTTATATTTTCTATGTATGCTTTATGCATATCTGTCAGCATACATCAAATGCAGATGCACAAGCCACCTGTCATTGCCACAGACCACACTGCTGCCACCTGTTCCACAGGATACAGCATTGGACCTGCATTTTTTTTTTGATACCTGCCTGTCTCAACAGTTTACATTATGCTGTGGACAGATAGGGATCCTTTGCTGTTAGAAGTTAAGAAAATGGCACTTTGATAAGGCAGAGCAAATGAAGTTGTATTTGCAAAGCAGGGACGAGATAACTTGCAAAGATGAGATGCTACTGTCAGGATCCCTCATCATCGTACTAGCCCCAAAGCAATGGCTAGTGCTCCGAGAGTTACATGATGCCCATACAGGGCAGAGCAGAATGAAAGTGATGGCCAGATGTTACATCTGGTAGTCTGGCATTGACAGAGAAATTGAACAAATGGTTCGACAGTGTGAAAGCTATCAGACCCAGTAAATGTTATCTCCATTACTGAACAAGCACACTTAGGGGCAGTCAAGCCATCTGTGGTTGCAGGTTCAAGTAGAATTTTTTTGGGGGATATGTTCCCGATCCTAGCAGATGCCCACTTCAATTGGGTGGAATTCCAGCTTATGGTATCCACCACAGCTACGTCTACTATTGATAAACTGAGGCAGATCTTTGTGAATCATGGTCTTCCCGAAGTGTTGCTATCAGACAATAAAATAGCATTCATAACTGACGAAGTCTAAATCATACTTGTCATATCAGGTCAGACCCTTACCAATCTGCCTTGAATAGGTTGGTGGAATGAACTTTGCAGACATTTAATACTTTGATGAAGAAGCAAGCTCAAAGACTGTTGCCATTCCAATTGATAAGATTTTTTGCTGTCCTCCAATTTTAAGCATCACGCCATCACTAGGATCACACCTGCAGAGTGGATGATGGGTTGGGAAGGATGGAGGCGAGGCAAGCCTCTCAAAGAACATCATAACGCTCAAAAAGGGACAGATTATTTAATTTGGCCAACCTCATTTTGCTAAGAAATTTTGATGGTGGACCTGCCTGGGTGTCAGGAAGAGTTGCGGAGAAGATAGACTGGTCTCATATGTGGAGGCAAGGGTGTTGAGTGAAGAAACATATCTCAGGCAAGAGAGTAGAGTCAAGTCCAGGAGACAAGCAAGTGGGCCCCACATCCAGTTTGAGATTCCAATGGCTGTGATTGAGCCAAGACCAGCTCTGTCCTAGGTAACTGAGGCAGAGGAATGAACTGGCAAGGACTGAGCTCCTGAAGAGGTTAGCATATCCATTTCATTAATGAAGAAACCCTGACAGAGTCGCTGCATCCCAGAAGTTTCTAATCGGCTCCAATATTGTCATTTGCCTGTCTAGGGGTTGACTGTTTTTCTTTTTGTTTTACCACAATGAGTCCAGGAGTTAGGGAGGGGAAGGAGTGTGGTAGTATGGCACATTAATGGCCAAACCTGTGCAAGTCACATGACCGACTGGAACAAACAGAATGCAAAATTGTGAACCGAGGCTATCACGGGCAACGACGTGCATCCCCAGGTCTGGAGACTGCAGTTGGAATGAGAACGTTGTTAGGAGTAGACCTATCTAATTTTGCTGTTAAACCCTTCAATGTAAACAATTCTTCTCAATCAATAAATCCTTTAGTTTGTTACCTGCCACATCAAGTCAAAATGCTATAAAGCATGGCTTCTCCACTTATTTGATGTAAATCTCTTGTATTCTAACAAATGCGCGTTATGTTTGATAAGCGGGTAACTTTAATATCGTGGTGTATGAACAGACTTGGGTTAGTGCTGTGGGCTATATGTTCTTTTTAGGTTACAATGACCCCAGTTGAGTGCATATTCAGTGCACTCTTTCGTAATTTCTTCACAGGACCACTATGCACATTACTGACCAACGATAAAGACACCTATGCTTAAACATGTCAAATTAGCAGTTGTGGAATAAAGCAGTTGTGGAATGAAAGAAATTGCAAACGTGTTTAAAAGTTGATTTATAAAATCAATAAGAGCTGAATCTTATCTCTTAATTTCCACAAATTTAATATTTCAAAATATGTAGCTTTTGAAACAAGAGCTGTGTGGAACATTCCATGACAACATGAGGGGGGGGGGGGGGAAAACAAAATGAAATTCCTATCAGGAAACAGAACGTATTCCACAAAAGAAACAGCACTTTCAGTTACAACAGGGAAACTGGAAGAGAAGCTGAGAGAAGGCAACATGGTGACACAGTGCTATTGCCTCACAGTGAGAGAGACCCAGGTTCATTGTCTGTGCGGAATCAATGTCTCTGTGGAATTTGCACAAACTCCCTTTGTCTCCTCCGGGTGCCTAGGTTTCCTCCCACGCTCCAAAGGTGTGAAAATTAGGTCAATTGGCCATGCAAAATTGCCCTTAGTGTCAGTGGGACTTGCAGGGTAAATACGTGGGGTTACAAAGATACGGCCTCAGTAGGATTGTTGCCAGTGAAGGCTCAATGGGCCGAATGGCCTCCTTCTGGACTGTAAGGATTCTACGATGGTAAGGAGTCTGGAAATGGCAGAAGACCTGAGTCAGCAAAATCTGCATTGATTCAGTAGGAAAATTAGTTCTACAATTAGTATCTCTAAGAAGAGCAGCAGCTGCCTGTACAGTAATGCTGATATCAACAGCTCGTAATGGTGTGTACCATGCATGAATCCTTGATTTGCAAAGCATCCAAGGATGTTCATGTTGAAAAAAACCATAACCCAGCTAGATAGCACACATCACTTTCCTTATACATTTCACATGAAAATGTCATAATTCTCATGAGTCAAGATCATTAAAAAACTTCATATGGAACAATGTTGGCAAAATGATTTGCAAAGTTCCAACATGATGGGAGAATTAGAAGTCTACAGTGGGGAAATGCTACACAACTCAGTGGAAAGCACATTTCCATCTCCATGAATTTTACTTTCCCAGACTTAGCTTTTGTTGTCATTTCAGATCCATTATTCTCAATATTTATTTTAAGTTCTATGAATCAATGAAAACCAACTGATTTCTGTATACATGTGTATTATTGAAAGTAAAATGTAGTAATATCAGAACCATGCATTACTAATGAAACCACTTAAGTGGAAAAAGTAGTGAGTGCAAGGTTCTCAACATTTAGTTGTGAAATCAATTTTCAAACATATTATAAAATGGCAGTTTAGTACAATTACTCCTTTAAAAGACAGTTGTAAAATTTACTTAATCTTAATCATTTCAACTTCTTCATGTACAGAATTTTATCCACCTCAAGAAAAAGTTTATAAAGTGACAAGCTCACTTAAAATTGAAGAGTTGTTCCTGTTAGCTTAGTTCTGAAATTAAAAATAAACCAGGTACCCAGCTGTTTACCTTCTGCAACATTTTCTGCTCTTGTGTTCGAGTTTTGGTCATCTTCAAATTCAGTGTCCAGCTGATTAACATTACTGAGGAATTTATTTGTTAATAAGCATCTTCTTGTATGGAGTTTATCAAATTCCACACATTCACAGTTACTACCAACACTGAGTTCAGACATCTTCTCGATGGTGTCAGGAGTTTTTCTTAGCACATTTGTAGAAGGTGAGTTGTCAGCTAAACCATCAGTCTCCCCTTGCAACGATGGCCAGTTACTGTTGCTCTCCTCTAGTGTGGAGTTATTGAACAGTATTCCTTCATTCTCCTGTGACTTGAAATTTTGTTCAGTGCAAAGGCCAGGAAAACAAATAACAGCCAAAAACCAATGGGCCCTTTACAAAAGAAAAGATTTTGTATTAGCATCTTTGATGTTTGCTAAATAATAAATCTTCCTTTGGAAATCACCCCAAACACTACCTTCAACATTCACTCCCGCCACCACCAGCGAACAATGGCAATAGCAAGTACCATCAACAAGATGCAGTGCAGGAACTGAACAAGGCTCCTTCGACAGCACCTTCCAAACCTTCTACCACTTAGTAGGACAAAGGTAGCAGGTGTATGGGAAAAACAACACTTGCAATTTTCCTTCTAAGTCACACACCATCAACTTGGAGCGCTACCACCATTCCTTCTTTGTTATGATAAAAATCCTGGAACTCCCTTCTGAACAGCATGGTGGGTATACTTACAATACATGGACTGCAGCAGTTCAAGAACACACTCAGCAGCATCTTTTCAAGAGCATTTAAAGATGGGCAATAAACACTGGCTAAGCCAGTGATACCCATGTCCTATCAATGTATATTAAAAAAAACTTCAATCTGATTTTCTGGGTTAGATCAATTATCACAGAATAAAAACTATGAAAACTTCTCAGTTATAGAAGAGTGAAATGGCTGGACTCCAGATGGCTGAGTATGTTCATCAAGTAAATGACCATAAAATCCAGGTCCAATTCCAGGTTTTTATAACATTAGTTGATCTGAATTGTCTTATACTAGGAGAATTCAAGTGGTCTCACCACAAAGGTTTAATTGTCCCTGGTTTGGCCATATACTGCCTCAACACCTTCCTCCTCATTCTCAATTTTAACCCGATGATCCCGCATTCTCTGACTCATCATTCCTTCAAAACCACTTTGCAATTTAATTGAGTCTTCCCTATTTTGGTGGCCTTAAGATCCTTCAGAATTTTCTGTGGATGTCAAATAACTGGAGAGGAGATTTACTAGAATGGGGTCAGGAATGAAGGACTAGAAATACTAGGATTGTTATTTTTGGAACAGAGTGGGTCAGGAGTGGATTTGATAGAAGTGGTCAGAATAAATTAGAAGCGACTTATCATTATAGTTGGGGGTGATTGACAGGGATAATAACTAGAGGGCACTGATTTAAGATAATTGGCAAAATATTAAAGAGAAAGTAAAGAGTAAGTTGAGCCTTACTGCTCAAAAGAACATTGGAAACAAATTCAATAGCAACTTTAAAAAGGGGAATTGGATAAATACTTGAGGAGGAAAGGTGTAGAGTTGTGGGAACAGGGAATGAAACTAATTAAATGGCTTGTTTTAAATCAGAGTTATACAAAAAAGTGAGGAATTTGGCATGGAAAATAGAGAGAAATATTCTCAAATTAAGGAAAATGCCTTTGTTGGCTAACAAATGAGTCAAATTTAATTACATCTTTACTGAGAAATCTTATTTCAATTCTACTTGTTCACAAATATGGAACGCAGTCATCGTGGCACCAAGTTCTGGATTCCTTCCCAAAATCCCATTTCTCTCCTTTAAGATCTTAAAAAAATTGGGTCAAACTTTTGGTCATCCACCCTAATGTCTCCTTCTTTGGATCAGTGTTAATCTTGACCCAATTAAGCTCCTGTGAGGTTAGGATATTTTACTACATTAAATGTTATATGCAAATGCAACTTGCTGTTATTGTTGTAAATAATTTTAGCACAGACGATTCTAATATTATTTGAAAGACTTCAGGTGACAATTCAAATACTTATTTTCTACTTTGCATTATTCTTTTACCACACAATTGTTACACCTCCAGTAACACCAATAATCAGAGCAACATTCTGTTTAATTTACAGTCCCAATTCGAGTCTTGTTTAATATAAAACTCCCTGGATATTCAAATACTACAAAGGGGGAGGGCATCACATCTCAGAACTTGAATAGTTTCCAAAACCAATATTGACAACTAATATTGTGTAAATAAATCCAACAAACAGGATGTTATAATACTTACGTTTCATTAATAGGAACAAAAACAAAATCCTTTTGAAAGAGATCCACATGTCTTGTCCATGTTTTCACCCTGGCATGACGTCTTTGTGGTAACCTAAATGGTATAAGGTGGCTTATTGAAACTATAACGCATATGTACATGTAACAGCAAAGTACATAACTAAAACTGATTCATGTTATACTTGATCAATTTAATCAATTAACATCGCTTTCAATTTTTATTAGAAGTCTAATTTTGGGCAGTGTTACAAATGCTTGAGAACCCTTAGTTTTGTGACAATATTTACATGGCACCTTAACATTCTAAACAGCCCAAGGAACTTCTCAGAGAGATAGCAACAAAAAGCAACAGTCACAGGGAAGGGTTATTTACATGGCACCTTAACATTCTAAACAGCCCAAGGAACTTCTCAGAGAGATAGCAACAAAAAGCAACAGTCACAGGGAAGGGTTTAAAAATAGAACTACACAGTAGGTTGAAAATAAAAATTTTCAAAAAAGTGCCCATTGAAGGACTTAAGGCATTTCAAAGAGTAGACCCAGGATATCCTGAAATTCTGCCAATGATGTCAATGATGCCAGGAGAAAGACGCAAAAAATACTTGAGGGGATTCAAAGCTGGAAGATGTTGCTAAGTTAGAGAAGAATGAGGAGTTAAATAAGGAAGGTTTTAAAGCACACACAGCAGGAAATTCAGGGAGCCAGTGTAGTTCAGCATAGAATCCATACTCCAAGTTAAATTAATATTTAGAAATGTGTGATAATCGTCAAGAATAGTCAGAATAGATATATTAGAAATAAATCTGGTTTGTAAAATTTAACGAGTTTTATTTTGAGATAAAGAGGTCAAAGCAAAGAGAGGGGGGGAAGGTGTTAAAAGGTGAGATAGATATGTTGTAGAACAGGTGACAGGCAGCTGCATTTTGAATATGTTAAAGCATGTCAGCATGGACAATGGAAGACCAGAAAAAAAGCACAGATGTGAAAGGATGTATGTTATGAAAGCTAACTAGATAAGAATCCATCTCCAAGTTTGATCAAAATCAAATAAAGCATTTGAATACACTTACACAAAAATACTTGGGTAATTTCCAGTTCACGGAACATTCTGCTAAATGTAATTTTAGCTATAGAAAAGGATTTACAAAGTGCCAAGGGATAGGTTTCTGGGCCCTGTTGATTTGCACATCGAATTGTTTGGTCAAATTAGGAGGGTGATAGCTGAGGTTCTGATCGCAATGATTCAATTCATCTTAGACAAGTAACTGTGCCAGATAACTAAAGGTAACTCGGAATAAAGTACCCAAGAACGAGGGAAGGATAATATTAACTAATTACAGTTCGTTTCAGGAAGCTGTGAGAAAATTCATGAAATTCATAATTCAAGTTACATTAGAAATGTGAGTTAATCATCCTGAACAGATAGAACAGGTTCAGTAGAGGCAAGCCATGTTTGTTCAAGTTAAAACAAAGAACAAAGAACAACACTGCATGGGAAACAGGCTCTTCGGCCCAACAGGCCCGCGCCACCATTTTAATACTGTGAGTTCCTCTTCCACCCCTGACCCTTGTCTATGCTTATGGCACTCCACGTTGGAAACCAGATTGAGGGGAGACTAATTTAGGGACAATTTGTTACACGAATCAACTTAAGAGCACATTTTTGGGGTGTGGGAGGAAATTGGAACACCCAGAGAAAACCCGCACAAGCACAGGGAAAATGCACAAACTCCCATAGATACTGGCCCAAATCCATGTATCTGCACAGCGAACAGTGATAGTCATTGAGTTATCGTGTTGCCCATCAGCTGATCCAGTTTAAGCTTACACTAACCACCCTCCTCTATCACGCCTAAAACACTTATACCCAGGAATATTTAGCTGCCAGCGCTGCCCTTTCTTTAACCACTTAATGACTTTATTTTGAAGAAAGTAAAGATAGATTAAAACAAAACACGTAGATGTGTAGATGCAACACACGAACATTTGAAAAGATGCACAATAGGTGATTGTTATAAAAAGTTCAGACACGTACTGCAAAACAAAACATAACAACATGAACAGCATAGATGAGTGAATTGAAGAATAGGTGGATCATATCATTTGATATTGATAAGTGCGATCCAATGCAGTTTTGAGGAAATCAGGAAGCTCCATGAAAAATCACCAAAGAGACTGAATTAATGGACATCTGGGATTCAAGTACATGATTCCCTGAAAATGAGTATACAGACAGAGAAACCTACAAAACATCAAACAGCATTTTGAGTTTTATAAATAGCAGCATTAAGTGTAGGGGCAGCATTGGTTAACTTACTGTAAACTATTAGCTCTAGTTTCAGACATCTGCTTAGGAAAACAAGCATAAAAACAAAAGAGACCATAAAGCTTCAGCTTGATGCTAAAGTCAGAAACCATACTTAAAGGTTCATGCTGGAACAGGGAAGGCCACACACTTTAGATTTTAAAAGGTACATACAATTTTCATAAGCAGAAGTATTTTCTCTTGTCAGAGAGCATGAGTAAGGACCATGAGTTTCCTTAACAACCAGCAAGGAACCATAAAGGTTTTCTCCACATCCGCACAAATGGACCCCATGACCTCCATCAACAGGTCCCAAGTGATTACATCTACTATGTGTCCCCCCTTGACCTATCCAATCTCAGCACAGCTCTAATGTGGGTTTGTGCTGCAAGATTTCCTGTCTGGCAACTAGCCAGCTTGTTAATCGGATAGGAAACTGATAGAAAAAATTAAAGATGTCCTGCAGTAAAAAAAAAACCACAGGATGGTCAGGAAACCTGTACAATAGATTCTGGTTGTTTGTGTGGAGATGAAGGGATGGGTGCACTGTATCTTTTCAAGGAAAATTATGCAAAAAGAAACATTTGGAGCAGTGCAAAATACACAGCAATGGACAGGGAAAAATACACTGTGATAAGTAATGGGCCGCACAGCTAAGAGCCAACATAGGCACAATGGACTTATTCCATTCTGTCTGTCCATTTCTGTGGTAAAGTCTCTTAATAAATGCAGTGAAAATCCAATAGAACGTTTAAGCTATGGAGGGGATTGATGACTGTTCAACATTTTTATCTAATGTCCAAGACTCTGGGGAAACTATTGAAAAAAATTAACTCTCTCCATAATACAAGTTAAGACGTGAACTGTGTCTCTGCACAATCCAGCCAAGGGTGTTCTATCATTTAACATGAATGCAGTCTAGCAAGTGGGCCAGCTGGAAACCCCCTGCCATTGATTCTTAGAGAAGTAAACAACACGCAAAGTTATTGAGTACATCTATATTCAAACAAGACAGTGTAATAGGAAGGGACCCTTTCCAACCTGTGATACTCAGTGTTAAGCAGAGTGATCCAGTATATTTCCTCACTAAAGGAGCACATCACTGATTATATTTTTTTTCCCCAAGTATGTCCCACGTGGAAAGCGGAAAACAAAATTTGTTCAAATTGAGCTGAAAGTATTTTCAAAAGAACATTGGTGACAAATTAATGCCTTGATATGGATGGCAAGTGCAAACATCAATTGCTCTTGCTTTCTTCCCTGTGGTAGCAGTGGGGGTGGGTGGAGAAAAACTGTGGGAGAATATAGGATTTCTTCACAAAAACCTTTTCATGTGTTCCACTTCAATAGGGAGGCAAATTACATTGATTCTCAGTTATGAAAGCTTACGATAGATTGGCAGATTCTGGAATGTTCCGTCGTTCTCGCTGATTCAGTCGTTTGTAAAAAAAGGAACTGAAAATGTGCACTCTATCTGCATCCTGCTGTTTGATCTTTTCAAGTACTAAATACCTGCAGAGTTACAAAACAAGGACAGGACAAATCAATGAATTATTGAAGCCGTATTTAGAACATAGAACATTACAGCACAGAACAGGCCCTTCGGCCTTCGATGTTGCGCCGACCAATTATGAAAAAAAAGTAATGACCCTCCAAACTAAACCATTCCCTTCTCTTCCATATACTTATCAACTAACCTCTTAAACGCCACCAAACTTGGCGCATCTACAACTGCCGCAGGCAGGGCATTCCACTCCCTAAACACCCTCTGGGTAAAGAACCTACCTCTGATATCCGTCCTATAACTATCACCCCTTAATTTAAAGCTGTGTCCCCCTCGTGCTAGCTTTCTCCATCCTAGGAAAAAGGCTATCACTGTCCACCCTATCTAAACCTCTAATCATCTTATATGTTTCGATCAGGTCTCCTCTTAGCCGCCTCCTTTCTAACAAAAACAACCTCAAATCCCTCAGCCTCTCCTCATAAGGCATGCCCTCCGTTCCAGGCAACATCCTGGTAAACCTCCTCTGTACCCTCTCCAATGCCTCCACATCTTTCTTATAATGTGGGGACCAGAACTGCACACAATACTCCAAGTGCGGCCGCACTAGAGTTTTGTATAGTTGCATCATGACATTGCGGCTCCGAAATTCAATCCCCCTACCAATAAAAGCTAAGACTCCGTATGCCTTCTTGACAACCTTACCGACTTGACTGCCTACTTTCAGGGATCTATGCACATACACACCAAGATCCCTCTGTTCATCAACACTATTAAGAATCCTACCATTAGCCGTATTTATTATAGGTAAGCTTCCTCAACATACGCTGCAAATGATCCAAAAAAAGTAACTTAGGCCTTGACAGAGTGGTAAAGATATAAACCTGAAAATTGATATTACTTTGACCAATATACAATTAATTGACAAGTGTGCCCATGGAATGATCTTCCATAATTTTAAATCTCTTCCACCTATATATAGTTGGGAATAATTCTATAAATATCTAAAATAAAGATCAATGTTGAAATTTGCATTTCCTTAACTTGTTAAGTTGTGTTTTTTTCTGGAGAACAGATATGGGGTCTCTTGATTGGAAACTGCATTAGCAAACATTACATCTGTCAAAGGGTATGCAGCATCCAATGGGCCTTCAATGAGATTTTTTGCAGATTTTGTCACAAATTAAGCTTTGGAAAAGATTCATTATTGAAATGTGGCAACTAAAATCTGTCAGGACCTCTCAAGTCACATATGAGCCACCACTGGCTTCCTTTACTTCATATATTTCAGTTTCCTTCATACCATTTCTTCTTCTTTTGTTTCAATGACTGATACAGTTCTGTCAAAGTCAGAAATTTACAACATTTAAGTTCCTTTCCAGTCACTGATCATATAGAACTATAGAATCCCTATAGTGCAGAGAGAGGTCATTCTGTCAATGGGGTCTGCACCAACTCTCGAAAGAGTATTCCACACAAGGCCTCCCCTTCGCCCTATTCCATAACTTAATGCATTTAGCATGGCTAATCTATTGAGCCTACACATCTTTGGACACTAAGGGACAATTTAGTGTGGCCAATCTACCTAATTGGCATATCTTTGAACTGCGGGAAAAAACTGGAGCACTGTGGAAGGAAACCCACACAGAAATGGGAGAATGTGCAAACTCCGTAGTCACCTAAGGTTATTATTTAACCCAGTTCCCTGGCACTGTGAGGCAGTGCTAACCACTGTGTCACCGTGCCACCTGTATATGGTCTAGCCTGGCATTCTAGTATTGCATTGCTGCTATGCAATTGAATTGCTGGGGTGGAGCTTTATCATGTTTTGTTTTGGTCATTCAACTGGATGCCAAATATCCCATAATTAAATTTCAGAAATTTAACTGGTGACCTGCCAAGTTTCCTTCCAACTACCAAAATAGATTGCATCATTAATTTCATTGCTATTGTTGGGTCTGCACATAAAAGGAAGGGTCTGTTCTTTTTGCTCAATGGAAACAATTCATTGTGTTAAAGTACCTTGAGAATGTACTAGGATGCACTGTTTAAAACAGTAACTGCACTTAAAGTAATTAATTATCTGGAAAGCAGCTAGGATGTCCCAAAGTGATGAAAGTTCTTTCTTTAACCTTTTTCAAATTCACCAGAGTATTGTTCTGGTATGAGTGTTATTGCAGTCATTTGTCTGTGCGGTGACTAATGAGAAATCCTCCAACACTGCAGAGCTCGTCAAAATATAAAACAAATTATATGAAGAGCTTTCAGACAGTGCCACCTCATGACAGGAATTATGTACTTCTACATATAGATAAAATACTAAAGCAAAGTGGAACTTGCATATTGGAGAGGATAAGTATCAAAAACATTTATTTTGAATATGGCTCTGCACTGTTATTGGAAGAATTTGTTGCTGCATCATGTGTTGGGGTGGGAAAATGGGAAGGTGGAGCTGGGAGCAAGAAACCCAGAATTCTGGATTTGCTCACATCATGTGGAGTTTTAACTGCAGGATGCAACAGGATTAGTGATGGAGACACAATCATCAATGGCAGTCATGAAGGACTCCTAGCTCTTCCTTACCAGAACCAATGTCAAAAACGTACTTTTCTTCTTCCCAAATTGTCTTCACTGTCAGTGCTCCCAAGAATCTAGACAGCCACAATTAGACTCACAAAGCAAGTTAAATCTGATATTTCCATTTTTTTTTAAATTTTATTCACCCTCTCCAGTGAGCCAGGGTAGCTTCCACCTCAACCTTAGTAAAACCTGGCAGTCAGTGGGATGGGGTTTGTGGCCGGATGGTGTGTGCAATGGACGATATCAGTGGGTTATTGCTTGACGTTGTTGCTTTTTTCAAACACTGAGTTGTGGGGATGGTTGGTTGAGTATCCCTAGGGATTGTTTCACAATACTTGTGTTGATGAATGTATGTTATTTTTCAGAATAACTGGGGGCCTTTAAGGTGAATTGCTTACTAGTTTTGTGGTTTGGATTCCCTTGTGTGCAGCTGTATAAAGTGGTGAACCAAATGAATGCTCATGTGTGTCTGTATTTTGCAGTGTCTTACCTACCAGGAGCCAACCTCAGCAATATACATTTCATCCCAAACAGAATAAAATGTCTTTCATGGAAATGGTCATGCAAAGTGCAGTGTTAATCATTATCAACTAGAGGTTAAATAGATTATTCTAGAATATACTAGCCAGCTCTCTAAACATTAACCGTTAAGGGGTGTACCAACAAATTACACATCAGTTGGGAGTGGCATGGTAGCATACTGCTACCTTACAGCACTAAATGCTGGGTTCAATTCCTGGCTTGGGTCATTGTCTGTGTGGAGTTTGCTCATGCTCCCCGTGTCTGCGTAGGTTTCCTCCGGGTGCTCTGGCTTCCTCCCACATTCGGAAAGATGTGCTGGTTAGGTGCACTGACACAAACAGACACTGACGGCAGCAGAATTTCATAATAAGTAAGGCTTACAGTGCAATGAAGTTGTGACTAATAAACAAACTTGAACTTTCACTTCTCAATCAGGCACATGAGAAGGCAATCAACAAAAAGTGATTTAACACTGCTTTGTCTTCCATTTTGAAGCTATGAAATGGGCAGAGACAAGAATGTAAAGTTGAAGATATGAGCAGACCATCTGGAATTTAAGGCAGAAAGCAGATAATTCAGCCAGTGAGTCAATACTACTACGCTATTCAATCAACCTCAACTTCATTTACCCTTCTTCCATATCCTTTAATACTATTACTTAACAGAACTCTATAAATTTCAGTCTTTAAAAAAATTAACTGAATATACAGAACTTCTTTAGGAAAGCAAATTTCAGATTTCCCTGACACTTTGAATGAAGTCCTAAATGTATGTACTTTATCAAATCATAGAAGCCCTAAAGAGCAGAGGCATGCCATTTGGCACACTGAGTTTGCACCAACTCACCAAAGCATCATCCAACTCAGACCCTATTCCTGTAACCCCAGATATTTACCCTGCTAATCCACCTAACCTTCACACCGCTGCCTCACAGCCCCAGGAATCCAAGTCCAATTCCCAGCTTGAGTCACTGTCTGTGTGGAGCTTGCACATTCTCCTGAGTCTGGGTGGGTTTTTCCCGGGTGGTCTGGTTTCCTCCCACAGTTCAAAGATGAGCAAGTTAGGTGGATTGGCCATGTTAAATTGCCCCTTAATGTCAGGGGGAGTTGTTGGGTAAATGCATGGGGATTATGAGGATAGAGCCTGGCTCGGATTGTAATCAATGCAGACTTAATGAACCAAATGGCCTCCTTCTGCACTATAGGATTCTATGAACTTTGGGCTGTGAGGAAACTGGGGCACCTAGAGGTAACCCACGCAGAAACGGGGAGAACACCAAAATCCATGTAGTCACCCAAGGCCAGAATTGGATCCAGGCCCATGGCATTGTGAGGTAGCAGCATTAACCACAGTATTAAGCCGTGCTAAATGTAACACCTTTCAAAATTCTTCTAAACTCAAGAGGCTACAAGCTCTTTATATAACCTGCCCTCAGAATTTCACCCTTTAAACCCCTGTATGCAGCCTCAGCTTCTGGTTATCTGTGTTGCCTGCTTTCCAAGTACAATATGCATCTTTACAAAGATGCAGCGTCCAAAGTTGAATGCAGCATTCCAGATGAATTCCAATTGTGGCTCTGTACAATTGCAGTAAAACTTTCTGTCTTCTGCATTACAATCCTTTTGGGACTAGCATTCCACAAACCTTTTGATTACATTTTCTATCTGTGTTCTAACTTTTAGTGATGTATACATGAACACATCTAGCTTCATAGCTCCTAGCGTCTCACCATTATGAAATTATTACAATTTGTCTTTCTCTAATCTAAAGTGAATGACCTCACACTTCACCACATTTCACACTAATCTACCACATTTTGTCCACATGCTTCACATGTTTATATCTACAAACCCCATTTTTCCTCCATTTTTAGGGTCCTCTGCAATCTTATACAAGTCTGTATTCATAGAACATAGAACATTACAGCACAGAACAGGCCCTTCGGCCTTCGATGTTGCGCCGACCAATATAAAAAGCAATGCCCCTCCAAACTAAACCATTCCCTTCTCTTCCATAGACTTATCAACTAACCTCTTAAACGCCACCAAACTTGGCGCATCTACAACTGCCGCAGGCAGGGCATTCCACTCCCGAACCACCTTTGGGTAAAGAACCTACCTCTGATATCCGTCCTATAACTATCACCCCTTAATTTAAAGCTGTGTCCCCTCGTGCTAGCTTCTCCATCCTAGGAAAAAGGCTATCACTGTCCACCCTATCTAAACCTCTAATCATCTTATATGTTTCGATAAGGTCTCCTCTTAGCCGCCTCCTTTCTAATGAAAACAACCTCAAATCCCTCAGCCTCTCCTCATAAGACCTGCCCTCCATACCAGGCCACATCCTGGTAAACCTCCTCTGTACCCTCTCCAATGCCTCCACATCTTTCTTTTAATGTGGGGACCAGAACTGCACACAATACTCCAAGTGCGGCCGCACTAGAGTTTTGTACAGTTGCAATATGACGTTGCGGCTCCGAAATTCAATCCCCCTACCAATAAAAGCTAAGACTCCATATGCCTTCTTAACAACCTTATCGACTTGACTGCCTACTTTCAGGGATCTATGCACAAATAAACCAAGATCCCTCTGTTCATCAACACTATTAAGAATCCTACCATTAGCCCTATACTCTACACATTTATTATTCCTGCCAAAGTGCATTACCTCACACTTTTCCACATTAAACTCCATTTACCACCTCTTGGCCCAGCTCTGCAACTTGTCCAAGTCTCTCTGCAAACTATAACACCCCTCTTCACTATCTACCACTCCACCGACTTTAGTGTCATCTGCAAATTTACTAATCCATCATTCAATACCCTCATCCAGATCATTTATAAAAATTACAAACAGCAGGGGCCCCAAAACAGACCCCTGAGGTACACCACTTGTCACCGAACTCCACGATGAATATCTCCCATCAACCACCACCCTCTGTCTTCTATCTGCTAGCCAATTCCTAATCCAATTAGCTAAATCACTCTCTATCCCATACATCTGCATTTTCTGCAGAAGCCTTCCATGGGCCACCTTATCGAACGCCTTACTAAAGTCCATATATACCACATCAACTGCTTTACCCCCATCCACCTCTTTGTCACTTTTTCAAAAAACTCAATGAGATTAGTAAGGCACGACCTACCCTTCACAAAACCATGCTGACTATCCCCAATCAATTCATTTCTCTCTAAATAACTATAAATCCTATCCCTAATAATTCTCTCAATACTTTGCCCACAACAGAAGTAAGACTCACTGGCCTATAATTCCCTGGAAAGTCTCTCTTCCCCTCCTTGAACAATGGGACCACATTCGCTATCCTCCAGTCTTCCGGAACTATACCCGTAACCAACGACGACCTGAAGATCAGAGCCAGAGGCTCTGCAATCGCCTCTCTTGCCTCCCAGAGAATCCTCGGGTAAATCCCGTCTGGCCCAGGGGACTTATCTAACTTCAAACCCTCAAGAATATCTAGCACATCCTCCTTATCTACTTCAATACTTTCCAGTTTGCAAACCTGTATCCCAGTGTTCTCCACAACTACATTTACATCTCCCTGCGTGAATACCGAAGAGAAATATTTATTCAGTGCCTCTCCAATCTCTTCAGGCTCCATGCACAACTTCCCACTGCTGTCCATGACTGGCCCTAACCTTGCCCTAACCAATCTTCTATTCTTAACATATCTAAAGAAAGCTTTAGAATTCTCCTTGATCCTATCAGCCAAAGTCTTCTCGTGTCCCCTCTTAGCTCTCCTCAATTCACTCTTTAGCTCCCTCCTGGCTAATCTATAGCTATCCATTGCACTAACCGAGCCATCAAGCCTCATCCTGACATAAGCCTCCTTTTTCCTTTTAACCAGCGAATCAACGTTTTTCGTACACCAAGGTTCCCTTACTCGACCATTTCCTCCTTGCCTGACAGGGACATACTTATCAAGGACTCGCAGCAGCTGCTCCTTGAATAAGCTCCACATTCCAGATGTTCCCAGTCCCTGTAGCTTCCTAGTCCAATCTATGCACCCTAATTCTCTCCTGATGGCCTCATAATTACCCTTCCCCAGCTATAACTACTGCCCCCAGCTTCATGCCTATCCCTATCCATCACTAAGGTGAACGTAACCGAATTGTGGTCACTATCACCAAAATGTTCACTAACTTCCAAGCCTGAAACCTGGTCTGGCTCATTGCCCAGCACCAAATCCAATGTAGCCTCATATATACATTGAAGACACATAGTGACAAATTAATGTTCCTGTATGAAACCTTCAAGAGCCCCACTTACCACATTAACTGGCACATCAAAACTCATAATACCAACCAAAAATCCATTTACAATTTGAATGCCAAATATCTGATCTCACTCCAAGGAACGTATTTTGGTATAGGTTTGAATTATATTTTTCAACATATTTATTTTTGTCATCATTAGTATCGAGTTACGTCATTCCAAATTCAGTGTGCTTTCCATTTAAACCTTTTATGCATCTCAACTGCAAGGTAACCAGAATTACTTACTTTAAATAGAAGTCTATGATAACATCATTCAAGAATTCTCCCTCTTTCAAACAATAGAGATCTTCATTAGTCACAGATATGCCACCCTTAGATGGAGGAGGTGGATAAACAATCAACCTGGTACAAACAGAAACATATTTGGAACCATAAAATTTATTGAATGGTAGAAATATGTGGCAAATATAGGTAATGTCTGATAATAGATAATGCAACACTTAAAAATACAGAATTAAAAACATTCCTTGGTATAGTTTTTTTTAATGAGCATTAAAGCATTATGAAATCCATAGAGGATAGGAGAGGTGATGGCTAGTGATATTATCACTAGATTGCTATTCCAGAAATTGAGCTAATGTTCTGGGAATCCCGGGTTCAAATCCCGCCATGGCAGATGGTGGAATTTTAATTCAATCAAAAATATCTGGGAAATAAAAATCTACTGATGATCATGAAACTGCTTTTTGTCAGAAAAACCCATCTGGTTCACTAAATACCCTTTAGGGAAAGAAATATGCCATCCTTACTGGGTCTGGCCTACATGGGACTCCAGAGCCATAGCAATATGGTTGACTCTCAATTACCCTCCAAGAGCAATTAGGGATGGCAATAAATGCTGGCCCCACAAATGAATAAAACAAAAGGCAATAAAGAAGTGTTCTTTGGGTCAGAAACTCTCCTAACTGACCTTATGGAAGGGTGATAAGGGGAAGAAAACAGAACAAAAACCCAAGAAAGAAAATTCTGGCAACACAAAATAGGATTAGGATTCAGCTGCAGCTGCTGAAGTCTCTTCTGCTTTTTCTTGCTCCAAGGGGAAATATATTTGGTCTCCGCTAAACGCTCTTTGTAACACCAATACAGAATTTGGTATTCAACAGCAAGGGGGAGTTTGAACCCCCATATAATCCCACATGCACACGTATCTATTCTAACAAGTCAGCTGTCAATTATTTTCAAAAAGAATGTATCCCTCATCTCCAAAAAGTTTTAACATTCCATGACTGAAAGCCATAAACTGGCTCGCTTTAACAGCATATAATCATCCACACCATTATTGCAAATTAAACATTAGTTTTGTTTCATAGGTCTTTGCTCAATTATTGTGCTCCTTCCTCTCAACTTAATAGACGTACTTTTCAATAGGACCCGTAAACGAAGAATGGGATGTTCCCAAACTATCGTCACTTGAAAGGGTGGTGTTCCTCAAACAATATTTGGAGGGTACCTAGAAATCAGATTTAAAACACAAATCACACATTAGAAGAGAAGAAAATCAAAGGGGTGAGAAATCAAGTTGCTGTTACAAGGGTGCTAATTCTTTAAATTGGACCAATTCCAGATTCTGCAAACTAAAATCACATATCCAGCAAAATTATTGCAAGGCCTCTCCCACTCAGAAAATTTAGGTAAAATTATGTAATCTTTGCCCTTTTCAACTACATATCCTGTATCTATCTTTAACTACTATCTTGGAGGAGCCCAATGTCTTTCATATAAAGGAAAATGGAAATTCATAATTTTTTTTAAAGCTATTTACAATTTATAAACACAAAACTTATCCAATGCTGCTTAGTATTAAATTTTATTAACTTGCTGACTCATTCAGGAGAAAACCGACATTGACTAACTTGGTTATAAAAGTTAAGGTTGACAACACAAAGAGATTGTACTTCTGTATCATTATATCTTATGTACCATTAGCAACAGCTCCAGGCTTTTTAAACTTGAGATGCAGCATGAATTGTTTTCATAAAAAGCTCTCAAATGCATAAGCAGTGAGATCTCACTAAGGGAGCAGGAAAAACTGCAAAAAAGACCCTCATTTCCAAGGTAGTACATGATTTCAAACTCTCTCTGGTTTAAGAGTTTTTTTTATTATATATACCTATGTACATGCATTCTGAACATGTGTATTTTATATGTGTATCTTGCATGTATGTAAAATAGATATATATATATCTATCTACATATCTATCTATATACACACACACATACATCCATATAATGAAAGACATGGATTTGTTCAAAGAACAGATAGCTATATTTTTATAAAATTGTAGGCATGACTGAGGTCAAGGCATAATGACTTGTATCTTGATCACTTGATTAGCATTTTCAACTGAAGAAATGTACAAGGGAAAAAGGATGCAGCTGTGAGTCCAATGCTGCTATTTCATTCCTGGTAGAAATTACATTCAAAATGAAGAACAGAAGCAGTATTTCTTCAGTAATGATGTCCCCTCTTGAGGGTGCCAATTCCTGTTTAAATGGATTTTCAGACACTGGTAGTATACCCTATATCTTTCAGGAGAAGCCATTCTTCATGTAAGAGTCAACAAGGTAAGAAAAAATTGGCATTTATAAGGCACCTTTCATGACCTCAGAGCATCTCCTCATTTGCACCCAACAAAGATTTTAAACTAGAATTACAGTCGTAGGGAATGCAGTAGCCAATTTTCACACGCTAAGCTCTTACATACTACAATGAAATAAATGATCAAATAAATGTCCTTTTGGTGTTGGTTGGAGGATATATACTGGCCAGCGCTCATACCAAGTGAATTCTCCTCCTCTTCTTTGGCCATTGCTATAGGACTTTTTATCTTAGCTACTAAAATTATATTTTATTATAGGCTATTCATCATAAAAGAATATACACCGTAGATAGCACGTAAGTAAATTTTACCAGATTGATTCCTGGGATGAGAAAGCTGTCCCAAGAGAAGACATTGATTAGAATATACTCGCTGAAGCTTAGAAGAACAAAAGGTGATGTCTGCAAAACATAACGTTCCCAAAGTGCTTGGCAGTATGGATGCTGAAAGGGTGTTTCCCTTGCCAAAGTATGTCCAATTAAGGAGTTAGTTATTTGGTCAAGATTAATTAGATGAGATGTGGAGAAATGCCTTCATTCAATATGCTGTGAATCTTTGAAATTCTTCAGCCCATAGGGCTGTGGATGTTCCAATGATCTTCAAGCTTCAAGCCTATGATCAATAGATTTTTGGTGGCAAGTAAGCTAAAGAGAAGGCAAGGATTTGATATACATCTACCAACAGAAACAGTAATCAACTCGCTTTGATCATCAGTTCAGATTGGTAAATACTGGGACCAGTCTATGTTTACATTCCATTCTTCCCTACTACATAAATCTACTTATACCCAAGACTAAGAAATTCTTCACATCTGGCAGATATTTAACTTCAAGAAACTTGCACTTGGAATAACTAGAGATGTTCATCTTTTACCATGCTAATGCTACAATACTAAACCTCTCTCTCTCAAGGAGAAAGAACAAGTGACCTCAGCCATTCTTATTTTCCTACAGCATTCCCATTCTTCTTCAGATTTTTCACAGAATTCTAATCCTCACATTCCTTCCATTTTCAATTGATCCAAACTAAACATTGGCCTATTATTTTTCTGTCCTAGAAACACTACAGTTAACTTCAGCAGGCAAAAGATTCATGGGTTGGGAATTGTGTGTTCAGGAATTATCAGGCACTAACACTAAAGCTTATGTGAAACACCTGTGCAGTACTCCAAGGGTGCTGCACTATTGAACATGCTGCCATTTAGATGAGGCATTAAAAGGAGATCTCGTCTGTGCTTTCAGATGGACATGAAAGGTCCCATGTCACTATTTCACAGAAAGGGGGAACTCTCAACATTTTAGTTACTGCTATCCTGCTGCCAATATTAAAAAAAAATTCTGGTCTCACACTGGGGACCTTACTGTGTGCTAATTAATTGTTATACTACATACAATGCAATTGCTCCTTTGGGGAATGTATTGAGGTCATGATAGTCTCTATACAAGTCCAAATAGAAAAATTTTCTATCAATTGGATTCTAATTATGTTGGCATCCAAATCACATCCTGAGTATGGTATTCATCTTATCATCTAATTACAGTAAGGATGATGGCAACTCTTGAAAGACAAACAATAAGGAAGATTGCAACTATCAAAAATTTAAGTTCTGTGAAAATTTAAGAATATTGTAAATTCCTCCCTTCCACCTGAGATAGGAGAAACTTTAAGATGATAGAATTCAAGTTTTCGAAACTATCAAGGGAAGGAGTCAGCCAACTGCTCATGGCGATGCAAAGTTCAAAAACCTGCAGATGCATGTTATGAATGAGCAAGTAATCTTTTCAGTTCTTTATGTTTCTTATATGCTGGTTCCTTGCCTTTCAAAGACCTTATTAAAACCTGTGTAATGTGAGTTCAATCAGATGTCATAAGATGAAGGTCTGTCAGTTTGCACTCAGCACACACCCAAGTTTATAGGGGGAGAGAAGAACTAAGATGCATCATTCAACTTTATATTTCTATTATTTGTTTGGGTCTGCAAAATAAGTTCATCAATGGAAATGAACTAGAATAGTACAATAACATGCTTACCCTGTTGTCTTTAACTAATAGATTCCTGGTGTTATGTTCCTCTAGGTTCTGTGTAAATAGAAGAAGCCTGTTGTTTGCTTCATGAAATGATATGGTGACAAAAAAGTTTGGAATACTATTCTTTTTGCCAATTTCCGTTAAAATCTTTTCAAAAATAACCGTTGCTTGAAGATCCGGAACAGATTCAAAAATTAGGACAATGTACCGTTCATCAGTAGCTGTAAAGTACAACACACAAATACTGCTCAATGTATGCCAACAAAAATAGCTACGTTGATGTTTTTTCATCCAATGCCAGCTGTTTCCTGTATAGTTAATGCACATTGATTTTTCATGATTAATTGCTACATTGATGGTTTCTTGAAGAAGGGAATTTTAAGGATGAAGAGGAAGGTGGTTAATAAAAACAAGCAGTGTTTTTACAATACCTTCTGTGGAGGAGATTGCACCAAGACTTTCAACAGAAGTGTGAGGGGAAATGGCTACTGAGCTGAAACGGATGAAATTCAGGGAGAGACAACTTTTAGAGGTTAGATCAATCTTGAAGAAATGGGATGAATGTTTTGGAGAGATGACAACAGTAGCACACACAACAGGAAAACGTTCATGGATAATATTTATATGGACTGCCAGAAGACTTTTGATAAAGCCCCAGGTAATGGATTATTAATTGAAGCCGAAATTCATGGAGTGAAAGGTAAACTGATGACCTGGTTAGCAAATTGTTGAGCAGCAGGTGATAGTGGGAAAAATGGGCAGGCATTCTATATGGTAGGATGTGACTAGTGCTGTCATGCAAAATATGCATTGAGGCCCCAGTTATTCACTGTATTTAATAATGACTAAGATGACATGGTAGAAACCCACATATCTAAGTTTTCCAATGACAGAATGGTAAGTGGTATTACAACTGTTGATGGAAGCTTTTTTTAAGGGTTATTGATAGATCAAGTGAATGGGGAAAACAATGGATTTCAATGTAGGTAAGTTAGACGTCATCCATTTGGAACAATACAATAAATCAGTATATTTTCTAAATGGTGAAAACGTAGTAGTAAATGTCCAAAGACATAGATCATTAACATGTTAAGAACAGACACAGATAATAATCTAAAGAGCTAATGACATTCTGATCTTTAGATGTAAAGGACGAGAATACAATGGATTAAAAATCATATCACAGCTTTGCAAAACCCTGATTGACCACAACTAAAGTCTGTGCTCAGTTCTGAACATAACGTCATGGAAAGGAGCTACTAGTGCTAGAATGATACCTGGACACCAAAAATTCAACTGTATAGAGAGATTATGAAAACTACAGTTGCAGTCATTTGAATTTACAATGTTAAAGATGATTTCATTGACATCTTCAAGATAGTAAGTGGAACTGCTTGGTAAAGGGAGATAAACTGTCCAATTAGAGGGAATTTGGGAAAGTGACATCATTGTTAATGCAGAGGAAGATATCACATCACAAGAGGGGACAGTTAGTTAAATAAAACATAGAACACTACAGCACAAACAGGCCCTTCGGCCCATGAGTTGCGCCGATCACATCTACATCTATCAATCCACAGACCTATCTATAACCCCCTGTCCCATTCGTTCCCATATACTCACACAGAAGTCTTTTAAAACACCCCAGTGAGTTTGCCTCTACCACCTCCGACAGCAGCCGATTCCATTCACTCACTACCCTCTGAATGAAAAACTTACCCCTAACTTCCCCTCTGTATTTGCTTCTCTGCACCTTAAATCTGTGTCCCCTCGTAGTGACCATTTCAGCTCAGGGAAATAGTCTCTGAGAATCCACCCTATCTATTCCTCTCAACATTTTATAAACCTCTATCAGGTCGCCTCTCAACCTACGTCTCTCCAGTGAAAAGAGTCCCAGCTCCCTCAACCTATCTTCATAAGGCCTGCCTCCCAATCCAGGCAGCATCCTTGTAAATCTCCTCTGCACTCTTTAAATAGCCTCTACATCTTTCCTATAGTGAGGGTTAATACTTAACCTAACTTAGTCTTAAATTAAACTTGATCTGGTCATTGAGATATAATGTTAGGTCTGATCATTTCAGCTGCTCATCCAATCAATGGAGGCATGGCAAATCACTTTAGACCCATCAAGTGCCTATCTGTACCATATAGGAACTTTCAGCACTTGCTATCCCTACCCCCTAGAAGGAACAATGAGTACACCACCATCACCACCACCACCACCAGTGGTTAGCACTGCTGCCTCATGGCGCCAGAGCTTGGGCTCAATTTCAGTCTCAGGTGATCGTCTGTATGGAGTTTGCATGTTCTCCCTATGTATGTGTGGGTTTTCTTTTACTGCTCTGGTTTTCTCCCACAGTCTGAAAGATGTGCAGGTTAGGTTGATTGGCAAACTAAATTGCTCCTTAATGTTGGGGGACTGGCAGGATAAATATGTGGGGTTATGGGGATAGGGCCTGGGTGGGATTGTTGTTGGTGCAGGCTCCTGCATTTGTAGGGGTTCTATGATTGTATTCGATTTACAAACCTCCATCCATGTCATGCACCATCCTGACTTGGAACTATTGTTGTTCCTTCACTGTTACGATAATTTCCTAACTATATGTGGACTGTAGTGGTTCAAGAAGGGAGCTCATGATTATTATCTTCTCAAGTAAAATTAGAGACAGAAAACAAATGCCAGTCTTGCCAGTGATGTCATATTTCATGAATTTAAATGCCATCAGCTAGCTAAAGGAATTATTGCTGAGAGTTTTGGTCTTTGAACAGCAATACAACCGAGGGGCTGACAGCTACGTGGATAAAATATTTCATGTGTCACTTAGCAACTTAACTGTGCACATGTAGATATCTGTGGAGAGTACAACATTTAAGGTGCAGGGCATCCTAATGCTTGTTACATTGATCCTACCTAATAACAAGGGTGGGACCCTCAGAGTGTTTTGATAGGTCATCATAATGGTTCAAGAGTCAGTGAACAATGTTTCTGGAGGCAGTCAATTTCGGGACAATCAGAAGGCTGGGGAAGAAGTCCTGTTAATTGAAGCCCTGATAATCAATGAGGTCTCTGGGAAATCCTGTTAATCAAAGTGGTCTCTGGGAAGTCCTGCTAATTGAAGAGGGCTCAGAGAAAGCCCTTGGAGTCTCAGATTATGGATAGAGCTAGGAGACAGAAAATTGGTGAAGCACAAGGCCAGTGTCGGCTCAGTGAAGCTCAAGGCCAGTGTCGGCTCAGTGAAGCTAGCTGTCCATGAAGAGCTGAAATTACACCTGTATGTGGAGGCTGAAATATAGACTCAGGAATCTAGGGAGAATTAATCTCAGAAGGCGAGACTGAAACTCTGTGCAGTGGGCCATTGTTAAAGCTGCCCGAGTGGAAGCGAATTCCAAGGAGAGATCTTCAAAGTTGAAGCTGGAAATACTTTGTGATACAGAATTTCAATGAGATTGTCCAACTTGGTGCTTACCAACTTCTGGGTGGATTCTTGAGAAATCAATAGACTCTCACGGTTGCACTTGTGTGTTTTGCTCTGAAGTGTGGTGTGCTTGACCGTAATTTGTCTGTTAATTCACAGTGCCAAGCATGTAGGAGTGGATGAATATTTTGGGAACAGTGACCATAATTTAGTTTGTGCAGTTATGAAAAAGGGCAAAGATGGACCAAGAATAAAAGTCTTTAATTGGGGAAAGGCCAATTTTATTACACTCAGATATGATTTGGGAAAGGTGAACGGAAAATAGCTACATGAAGGCAAATTATCGTCATAGCAATGGGAGGCATTCAAGGAGGAAAAGAGGCTTCAGAACAAATAAAATCCCAGAAAGAAAAAGTTATCCAAATTTAGATACCAGTCCCACCAGATGTCAAAAAGCATAGACAGGAGAAGAACAAAAAAGAGAAGCTAATGTCAGATACAAAGAGCTCATTATTGTAGATACAAGGCATATAGACAATACAGGATAGCAGTGAAAAATAAAATTAGGAAAGCAAGGAAAGGGCTTGAAAAAAATATTGACAAGCAAAATATATGAAAATCCTAAGGCATTTTATAAATACATAACCAGCAAGATGATAAATAAGGACATAAGGTAAAAACAGTAACTTGTGTGGACGTGGAAGAAGTGGGCATGGTTCTTAGTGAATATTTTGTATCTGTCTTTACCAAACAGGAGGATGTAGACATTAGTTAAGGAGGAAGCAAGTGAAATACTGAATGGTATAAACAATGAGACAAGAAATATTTTTGGGTTTAACATCTTTGCAAAGAAATGAATCACCAGGCCCTGATGAAATGTTGCTAGGGTATGCAAGGGAGATTCTAACCACAATTTTCTAATTCTCTCTGGTGGCAGTTGTGGTCACAGTAAGAAGTCTCACCACACTAGGTTAAAATCCAATGGGTTTATTTGGTAGCACAAACCACTAGCTTTCAGAGCCCTGTCCCTTCATCAGGTGAGTGGGAGTTAAGTTCATAGAAGAGCATATAAAGACACAAACTCAATTTACAAAATAATGATTGGAATGCAAGTCTTTACAGGTAATCAAGTCTTAAGGGTACAGGCAACGTGAGTGGAGAGAGGGTTAAGCACAGGTTAAAGAGATGTGTATTGAATCCAGCTGTGGCAAGTGGCAGCAAGAGAATGTTAAACTTTGTACCATTGTTTTTGAAAAAGGATCAGCCAAATAATTACAAACCTGTGGAGTCCTGCAGGGCTCTGTATTATGTCTATTATTTCTTGATATAAATTAATGATTTAGACATAAATATCAGAGGAATAATTGAAACATTGGCGGTGTAGTTGATTATGAGGAAGAAAGCTGTAGACTACAATGGACTGATTAGGTGGACAGAAAAGTAGCAAATTGAATTCAATCTGGAGAAATGAAAGGTTATGCATGTGGGGAGGGCAAACAAGACAAGAGACTACACAGTAAATTGTAAGACACTGTGAAGTCTAGAGGAACAGAGGAACTTTGAAGTGTATGTCCACAAATTTCTGAAGATAAGGGCACTGATCATGAGGAGGTTAAGAAGTCACTTTGCTTTATTAGCTGCGGCATCAAATACGAGAGCAGGGACGTTAAACTGGAATGGCATACAACACTAAACGGCCACGTCTAGAATACTCCATGCAGTTCTGGTCACTACTTTACAGAAAGAGTGCGACTGTAATAGAGAGGGTAAAGAGGAAACTTATGAAGACTTCAGGAAGTGCAGTGGAAGGCATGCGCCTGCTTACATCATCAGGGACAAAGTGGAAATGGTCGAGAACTTCAAGTTTCTTGGTGTTCAAATCACATCAACCTGTGCTGGTCACTCCACGCTGATGCTATAGTTAAGAAAGCCAATTAACCTCTCTACTCAGCTCAAGGTCACATAGAATGCTGAAGTTGCAAACAGTCTGAATGAGACTGCAAGACTGGTATCGGTGTCAACGGTACAGGGTTTGCAGCTGAGGTCTAAGATTTGGTCTTCCAAATGTTCAACTAAAAGAATTATAGCTCAACAAGAGCCACTGCCAGCAGTGTAATTACGAATGCAAATCCTATGTTTAGGAATGTTGTCAGTGGGCATCCTATAAATGAAGAGGAGGATGCCATGGATAGATTCTTGGAAGACTCCAGAGGAGTTGGAAGAAATGCCATGCTGAGGATGTTTGGATGGACAAGAGTGAACCAATGGAGCTGAACAACAATGGGAGGACAAAAAGGATATAGAAAGGCAGAAAAGAAGATCATCAAGATGATATCACATTGGAGACAAGAGAAATAGGAATAAAGAGCAGGAAATGGGATGAATAGATTAAACTATGTAAAAAGAACCAACATTTTCAGTGCTATAAATTTCTGTGATTGTGTGAAAAGCTCAAACCGTCTCAGGTTAGAAAATTAATTGGAGTAGAGACACAATGAGCACCATTAGCAAGTGGACGTTCTACTTCCACAAAATGGCTATCATTCCTCACATACTGAAAAGTGTCTTAATTCAACAAAAAAAAAGTTTTAATATCTTACTGTTAATGCAATATTCCAAAGCAATTCATCAGCACATTATCAATCAAAATCTGACAAAATCATTTGAACGAATGTCCAGTCATAATGGGTAGACATAAAAGGCATGCCGTTGAGGAGGAAGTGGAGATAAACACCAAAGTAAATTTAATTTGACTATCGCAGCATTCAAGACCCAAGCAGTCAAATGCTCAACCACCAATGCTGGAATGATAATTTGAGATGAGCCAGAGGCCAGAATTGGAAATCAGATATCACAAAGAACTTCAGGGCTGGAGAAGGTTACAGAGATGAAGAGAGCAGTGGGGAAGGCCATGAACGGATTTGAAAGCAAGATGAGAGTATTAAGATTTTCAGAATGAGAAGCCAGTAAAAGTCAGCAAGCATAGTGGCAATGGTGGAATGATTTAGGATTAAGTGATACAAGTACTCAAGTACAGTAACATTTATATAAAAGGTCAAAGCTCTCAAGTTATCATAATTAATCAGTGGGTTATACTTACTGGTCCCTTGAGAATCAAACCAGTTCTTCTCTTTGTTCATTTTGAGAGATGACTGGATATTGTGGCAAGCAGCAGGTGTCATTTGCAGAAAAAGTACTGGTAATACGCGTGCACTGCACCATTCACACATAGCAAATTCTGTGGCTTTTAAAACTAGCTCCTGGGATGACTCATTCGGTACTACAAAGGAAGAACAGAAAGATGACTCTTCTAGTCACATTTTTGGACATATGTGGATTTACAGTATGACTGATTTGGTTTAGCTAGTGAATTAGAAAAACCTCAGTTACAATTTATTTGTCAAGAATTCCGATTGAAATATCAGTCCAGTCCCATTGAATTAAATTTTAAAGTAGTTACTGCTAGTGCTTACTATGTCCATTAGAGTAACGGTACAATTAACATAACGAACTCTGCTGCTCTGACAGTTTAACCATTTTGAATATACGCTCATTTGGCATTCTCTTACAGCAACTTCTCCAAACTAATTTCCCAATTAGCAAGAGTCAGGAATCACGAAAATAAAGATAATGATTCGAAATCATGTCATATTCTTTGAATGAAGTTGCAATTCCTCACAAAGAAAAATGCAGAATAATGGACTAAAAGAGAGATCAGTATCCCATTAAAGTCTTGCTGGCTTACAGTTACCATGATGTGGTGATGCTGGCGTTGGACTGGAGTAAACACGGTAAGAAATCTCACAGAATTTACAACTTTAAGTCTCACAGCTTTAACCTGGTGTTTGAGACTTCTTATTGTGCTTACAGTTACCATACCAGCATAAATCCTTGTAAAGCACTACTAAATAAAATGGACAAAATTCTCAGACCACTCCTCAGGTTTTAATTTAAAACTTGCCAGCAAGCAGATGGAATTAATGTAGCAAGGAAGACATTTAAACTACATCCCAGGTCACTGCTACATCAAGTACTCTAACATTGCTCTTCATCTGATTGACCTCGGCGTGACATTTCTGAATGGCAAGTTATTAACAATTTGGTTAAAAGTTTGAGTACAATTGGAAGTCATCCACTGTTCTTGTTAAAGTAATGAGTCTATAGCAGATAAGGACTCCTGAATTTTGCTCCTCATATCAACTTACAATATGAAAGGGTCTACAGGGAATCCTCCATGCAGATGACAACCTGACTTAATTAAGTGTTGTAAAGCTAGAAGATCATTTCTGAGTGCATTCAACTCAAGTCCACAGTATTCTAAAAGGTTTTGCAAAAAGACTATAGACGCAAAATTAATTTACAATCAGGTTAACTACAAAGCTGTTCCAATGTCAGCAATTTTTCTTTGCAGTAACCAAATAAATTGTTAACAAGAGGAAAAAAGAAGCAAATTACTATTTCAAAAAGAGAAATTTAGAGTGGAAGGAAAAGTAAAATCATGAGGTGGCTCCTGGAAAATGGATGTTGAGCAGATTCGGAAGTCAGCACAAAAGCAGATGTACATTTTGATCCAAAGTTTGGCACAATTTACCTCAGGCGTGATTTTTTTTCCCTTTATCACCAAACATTAAAGTATACTTTCAAATTTTTGCCTCACAAGAGGACAAGATGATTTATTAAATGCCAGATTTTGCATTTATAAAGTCGTTTACAAATCTGGAAAGCCTCTTTCCTCTGAATTCTTTGTCAGTCTCAAGAAACATCAAGTCTAACATGAAGGTTTAAACTTGAAAGTTTTCCAAATTGGAATTTAAGGAAATAGGTTTAAACAACTTTTTTGCCCATTCTAACTCTATTTTTGTTCCCAAATTGATATGGAGGCTGAATGTTTGGACTCCAACTTCACAGTTCACTGATTTGCAATTTTAGGAATTAATGATATAGACTTACCTCCCATACTGACCTTGATGAAGTCTAGACTGAACTGAAAGAAGAAAAATCTGATTTTAGTCTTTATAAATCCAGCATCAGCAACTCTTAAACAGCATCAGTAAAAATTTAACAAAATTACAACAAAGATTTTCTTGAAATAACAGCAATTGAATAACGTGTTAGTTTGCCAGATCAGAACCCCAACAATATATGAAGCCTGACTAGACCCAACAATTTCTCTATTTTGGCATAAACATGAGGATAGAGTGCTTCACTTCGGGCATGATTATACTGACAAACTAAGGAACTTTTATCAAAACAAACTTGACTTAACAACAGTTTAACTATAACAAAAGAATTAGCTTAATGTTTAGCAGCTGAACAATACTTAAAATGAAAGGAAACGATTCCATATTCTAACTTATCACTATGTCAGTTCCAATTAAGCATTATTTCTCCGAAAATGCACTTTAAATATTGTTAACAAAACGTGTATACTTGTTTCAACATTTGCTAATAATCTTGGAGCTTTCAGAAAGATTGAATGAGTTTCAGCAGCTTGCAGAAGATCTCTGACTTCACGCAATTCCACTTGAAAACTAGTTAGCAAATCTAGGCATATGTGCTTTGCCTTGGGTTAACAACCCTGAAGCTTTCAGAAAACTTATGGAGAGCATGGGAGAGTCTCTTTATTCTACTAGCTCCAGGCAGCAACTGCTCTTTATTAAAAAATGAGAATGACACTGATTTTCTGCTACAGGCCTAGGTCCTTTCACTAACCTAACATCACATGACTGTGTCCCGGTATACCTAACTTACCTTCGATTACTTTAATCAAAAAACACTCCATTATGCCTTTTGCAATATAAACACTTAAATGGTAGAATGATTAATTATCCTGCTTTCTCAGCATCTCTGCATTCCTGCAAGATAAACCAACTATTTGTAACAAAACACTGCCTTTTAAAGCAGTCCGCCCTTTAACAAAATAAAATAGCACAATATCATCCCAAAAGCTCATTTATTTTCTTCAAATTAATCTAAATTAAAATAAAAAACTGCATACTTCTTTAGGTGGCACCTTTCGAATTAAAAATGTACTCACCGTCATATTTTCAGCAAACAGTTCAATGAGGTTTCCTATTATTAAACAACAGCTAATGCTAGGCCCTTTGACTTGTGTGCACCTGCCTACACCCACTGGTTGGAGCCTCTAAAAGGCGCAGTTGTTAAGGACTTGTAATATTTTCTCCATGGTTCCATCATGATTTCTCTTCACGTTACATCACAGTTTCAATGTTTGGATTTTGAGACAAAGTCTTGTCACCTCTCAGCTTCTCACATCCCTCTAATTTCATAGAATTGACGCAAAAGACAAATAAAAAGGGAAAGGACAGGTTGTGGGAAAGAGAAATAGAAAGGATAAATGGTAGGAAAAGAAAGCCTGAGAGATTGAACAATATACAAACCATTACGACACTCCAAGCCTTTTTGGAATCACATGATCCATCTATAGACTAAGATCAAATGGATAAAATCCCCTTCAGTCACAGGATGGAGCTTCTTTTTTTAAGGATGCCAATGCCATTCATCCACACAAGGAAGAACATTTTGAACAAATCGTGAATCCACAATGACACCTGATACTCTCAGGCTATCTTCCATTACCTGTTGTAGAATCCATGGGTGAGTCACCACCGAGGGAGAACTGGAACAAGCAATCATGTGTGAAGAACGACAAAACATGTGGTATCCAAGAATATTACAGCTGGGGTTTTCTGCACACATCAAAACTTTATGCATTCATCTGACGAATTTTGGGAGGAAAAAGAATTCCAGGAACTTCATGAAAGTGACACTCATAATTATCTTCAAGGGTGAGAAATCAAACTATGGAAAGTACTGAGACCATGGGAGGGGGATCTTCTGACATGCATTCTCCTGAATCGCCTACTTCCAATGGAAATTAGCTGAGATAACGTGACTTCAGATCTTCCACAAGAACCTCTGACATAATCAATTTTATCAGAGAAATCTATGAAAATATTGAGATTAGGAACTCTTCATTGCATTCGTTGATCTGAACAAAGTATTTGACTGAGTAAATCACAAGGTTCTGTGGATTGATCTCCAAAGATTGGTATTCCCAGAAATTTCATCCCAATGACAGATGTTATTGTTATGGCAGCATTTTGATGTGGCCGTGGAGTTTTTTCCAGCATCCTGGCCAACATTAATCATTCAACCAACAAGATGTCTGGTCATCATCATATTGCTGTTTGTTGGATATTGCATGCACAATTGCATGCTACATTCGCAATAGAACTGCACTCCAAAAGTACGTAATTTACAAACTAAGTATTCAGTACCCTTCCTAGCCTCTCTGTACCATATCCCTCCTGCCTTGTCTCTTCTAGTTGGTAGCAAAGTTCTACTTTGACTCCAAATCAATTACTTGACCTGTACACAACACTAGCCTTTGACCTCATGAGATATTGAATGGACGACATTTGCACTGCAAAGATTCTAAATGTATTTTAATATAATACAGTGGCAGCTCTCTGCAACCTGGTCAAGTATTTGCTTGTCACCAGAAGGGGCAGTGGTTCTAACTCATTATCCCTCTTCCTACAAAGAAGCTACATTGTAATTGGCAACGAAAAGAGGTGAATCAAAATGGAAACTTCAATGACTGCACTTACAATAACGGGTTCCAATACTGTTGCACGAAAGCTTCCTATTCGTATACTCCGGCACTTGAGAATAATACTTTCACAGCCATTTTCCACTTGAGAACTAAGAGCATCTGCATGTGACTGAGCAACTTCAAGTTTTCTTTTTTTGCCCGCTGCTTCATGGTAAGAATTTCCAAACTGTAAAGTGAAGAGAAAGAGCTTTTAAATGCATGAAAAAACAGAATATTTGTGTTCAGAAAACTTTAGACTTGAAGCAAATATGGTTTCATCAAGAAAACAAGTTAGGAACAATTAGGTACTTTGAAATGAAAATGAAGCCTTGTTGCTTCCTGCAGAGCCTGATGGTTAAAAGATTTGATATGCATCATTAAAGTGTCTTGAGACCCTGTTCACCAGCTTCCATCAGCCACTTGTACATGGTATTGGAATTGAACTTCATGCCACTATCACTGCAATGAAGATAAAATACTGCTTGCATTAACTGTTGTATAGGGAAAACTAGAATTACAACTTGGCAATATCCATATTATCAGGTTTAATTTGATTTCAACAAAATTTTAGAATTCATCCTTTAAAGGGATCAATTACTAATTTCAATCAAAATCTTACATTTTATTTATGGCATTTCATAACTTTCTTCTTTCTTGAGTTCGGTGGGTGCTGCAAAACACACAGAAGCCAAATGGAAGTAGATTGTACATATCTGCATGAGGATGTCTCACCTTCTTGAGGATGAATACGTGTGAATGAAATAAACGCAGCATAACTGTTACTTATATTTCAGATGCTGCTGATATACATCCCGATCATCCCAAACATTTGGAAATAGTGTTCAAAGTATTAATTTGGAAATGCAAATATCCTGAAGTCTTGGAAAATATGGGCTTCATACTGCTAAGCATGCTCCACCATTGTGTCTTAACAATAGTTATCTGCCTGAACACTGACTCACAAAAGTCCAAGCAATTTTGATCTTAAAAGTTCAAATTGTCCCAGTATCTTTAGCCTTCCAAAGAAGAGAATTCCAGATTTCTACTATTGTTTATGTGAAGAAACACATGTGATTTTCCTCCTAAATGGCAGAGTTCTACTTTTAATTTTACATTCTGTCATTCTTGATTTCACCATCGAAGGGAATGATTTCCCTGTAATTACCCTATACATTTCTTTAACTTTTTAAGCAGCTTGCTCACATCAATCCTTGATCTTCTATAATCAGGCCAAATTTTTTCAACATGTCTTCATAATTTAACCCTCTGTGCTCCAATATCATTCTGGTAGTTCCTTCCGTGGGCAACATATTCTTCCCAAGATATAGAGGCAAGCCTCTCTCTTGCGAAGGAGCCAGAAGAGCTGTGCACCACTTCTGTCACAACACTTATACGAGTAACCCAACTTTCAGAGTGTGGTATGTACTTTTTTTCCAGCACTTTGTATCTTCAGGATCGATTCCTATAGCCTGAGCAGTATTCCTATGATTCAGAAGCTGCATTTTTACATTCACATGCCCTCACAGAATTGCCCCAGAAGCTAACAATTACTCTACTTGCTTTAATTAATGAACAATGTTACTAATGTTTTCAAAATGAGAAATCGCACACAAACTAGAGATTCATAAATTAATGCAAGAACTAACTTCATTTACGAGAAAATGGTAATAGGAAGAATATTTGGAAAACTGGTTGTAATGTAAAAATAATTCTCTCACAGAGGGATATTAAGTCTCTTCTTTGATCCCCTTTTGAAAGGAATTTATTTCACAAAGATGTCAATGTTAAAAATTCAATTATCTCCTTGACATAAACTGTCCAGAACCAGGAAATTTAGTGACCTCTCCATGCAGATCAGAAATGATGGCCCACCCACCTTTCAAATAAAAGGCTCAAAGTCACAATGTGTTGACATTTATTCACTGGACTGGCAGCAAACTGAACTGTACATGAAGAATGAAGAAATGAAAAAGAAATAACTTGGAAAGCTGCATTTAATTTGAAAGTTAGTTTTATATTTTAAATAGACAAGTGGAAGAAGAATTATGAAAGTAAATGAATAGCCATTTAAAATATAAGCCTGGAACCAAAATGTCAATTACATGAACAGATCACTCAAGAAATACATTTCATGCAAAGTAAAACACGCTCTGAGCATAATTTTTAATTAATAAAATGCTTCAATTAAAAAAGAAACCAGTTATAAAAGATTGAAAAGTGTAAAAGAGCAGTAAAAAAATTACTTTGCTCTTGAAAATATCATCTCAAATAATTGTTCGAAGAGGAATTTTTAAAGAATTTGATTTCATATGGGTATTCAATTCGAGAGGAAATCACGAACAATCACAACAGAAAGGAAGAATACAAAAGAAACCATGGCAACAGGCAGAGATCATGTATCTCTGGAGCTGGGTCCAGACCTAACTCTCAGCAGTGTGAATATTTCTGGGAAAGACAGCTTCACCTTCTTTTCAATTCTCTAAGAGAGGGATATTAGGAATCTTCTTAGATTTCTTTCAAAAAGAGATCAATTTCACCAAAGTGTCAAACTTAAAAGTTCAATTATTTCCTCGACATATCTCTTTTGTGGAATACACTTGCATCATGGCAAGTTAAAGCTAAAACTTATCTTTTATGGAAAAGATTTAAAAATTTATTGAGGCTTACAAAAATAAACTGTTTAGTTGAGGGGGGAGGGGAGCATAAGGATCACGAAATCATACATAAATTATGAATTCTTTTTTCAAACCACTTACAAGATGTATTTCGATTAAAATAATTATGTCATGGTTTATATAAATGTGAGGACAGGAGTGGCCAGTTAGCTCCTCAAGCTATTTCACTGCCATTTATTATGATCAGTGATCTAACTCCACATACACATCACACATCTTTGGTCCATATTCTTATTAACCTTGGTTAATTAAAATATATCAATTTCAGATTTCAAACCAACTGGTCTAGCATTAATTGTCGTTTACAGACTCAAGTTCAAACTTGGACAAATTGTGTGCGTAAATGTTTCCTGAAAGCTGCAACTCTAATTTTTAGACCTTGTCCCCAGTCCTAGACTACCCAACAAACAAAAATAATTTATCATAACGGCACAGTAGAAAGTCATTTTGCCCATGCAATACTGAAGGGCATCACAGTCAGCATGTATCAACTGAGATGAAGGGCCTGTTTCCAGGCCGTATTGCTCCATGACTATGAATCCATGTCAGCTCTCTATAGGTGTCCTATAGTGCCTATTGCACAATTGTTGACTGTTACTGCACTTCATAGGACCTTAAGATAAAATATAGGAGCAGAATTAGGCTATTCAGCCCATTGAATCTGCTCCATCATTCAATCATGGCTGATAAGTTTCTTAACTCCAGTTTCCCACCTCTCCCCTGTAACCTTTGATCCCCTTACCAAACAAGAATCTACCTACTCTCTTTCCTTTCATTTGTTTTCTTGCCATTATCCCTTCTACTTGTTGAACTCAGGTTCTCCTTTACTACTTACTAGGTTAAAGCCCCAATGACCTTCCCTAGTTATCCTTTCCAATAGGGCTCTCCCCTAGCTAGTGTTACTTTCCAAATAGGACCTCTTGTCTGCTCTTACCAATGTTGATAGTTTCAACATGGATCAGGACAGCTAGATCCATTCACACTACTTCCCCAATATCCTTTTAAGTCAATTCAAGATGCCCCTCAGTCTGACACCAGGTAGGCAACTTACCGAGATAACTTACTGGGAAAAACAAAATGCCCCTCAGTACTTCATACAAAACGAATGGGATAAGTCTCAAGTTCAGAAATGTAGCAAATTCTTTTGGTTTGTTACTCCACCATGAAAGGTGACACCATGCCACTCAATTTTACTCCCCTCAACAAAACATTAATTATTCTGTTTCCAATGACTGATCAAGCTAGCTGTCAACTTGAATCTTTAGGAAATCGTGCAATTAAAATGTGAAAGGTAAACATTTCTCCTTTGATGCTCTTCATCATGAATAGATTTTAGGAGAAACCTGACTGAATGAAAACAAAGTTTTGAGAACAGTGTCAGCCATTGTCCAATGATAGCATCCTTACCAAGTCAAAAGATCCTATTATACAATCTTGAAAAACAAGGGATTTCTCCATTGCATCCTCAATAATAATCAAAAAAATACACAAAAAATAGTATATGTGGTTACTGTCACATTGTTGCTTTCAAATTAACTACTGTGTTTCCATTTAAGCTAAGTATATAAGTAACTGTAAATGTTTTAGCAAATCCTGAGGTTGTGAAAGAGGCTACTCAAATCCATGTCTATTTTTTTTCTTTATTTCACACGCAAAACCCTACAGGGTATCTGGAGCTTTGTGCTGCATTACCTTGTCTTTCATCTTTGCCTTTCGTGGCAACGTGGCTGTAGATTCTACTTCTGTGAAAGTCTTTTCGGAAATATTTTCAGCTGCGTTTCCATCAAGAGGCTCCTCTGGGACAGGGTCTAAGGGTCTACTAAAGGATACAGGAGAAAGACTTGCAGGGTCAGTAGTTCTACCAGCAGAATGAACACTGTCCATTCTGCTACTTCCAGTACTGGCATTATCATCTTCTTCTTCTTCTTCATCGTCGCTGGACAGCACAACTGGGCAAAAATAGAAAAATTAGTGTACGGAAACAGAAGCATAGCAACATTCCTCTTGTATTGTACATTCATTTTATCCATAATTACAGTCGTACATTGTTGAACGTTGTGCAGAAGTACAGCAGTCTGGAATAAAGAGAGAATAAAGAGAGCTTACATGGATGTTTCATAATAGGAGGCAATCACACAACTTAGGATACAGTTTTCTGATTTGGTCAGTAGTCAGGGAGAAGAGAGGGTGACCATGAGTGACAAAAGGTAAGAAACATAAGAAACCCAGAGGACAGGAGTGCAGAAGCTTTTGCAATTGCCCGAGGGGTTTGAGATTTTCTCAATTTGTCTGACTGAAAGTGGAGACTGCAGGATGGATGAGCAAATTGACTATTTGGCACCATGATACAGAGAGCCAAGTGGGGAGAGCAAAATGGTAACAGTGGAGGGTATAATGAGAGGGATTGACATTATTCAATGCAGCAAAGAACGAGAGTCCAAATGGCTATGCTGCCTATCCAGTGCCAGGGTTTGGGGGTATATGCTCAGGACTTGAGAGGAACTTGCAACACAAGGGGGAAGATATAGTGATTACAGTCCATGTATATACCAACAACATAGTGAGAACTAGGAAAGAGGATCTGCATACAGAGTATGAGCAGCTAGAAGCTAAATTAAAAAAACAGAATTCAAAGATAATAATCTCTGGATTGTTACCCAAGCCATGTACAAATTGACATCAGGTACATGAAATTAGAGAAATGAAAAGCACACAGAGGCTGGTTTGTGGGATGGTAAGAACCAGTATAAGTAAAGTGGGGATTATAGTATTGGAACAGTCTATACCTTAACCATGCTGGGACCATTGTAATAGAGAGCTGCATAATTAGGGAAGTGGAAGGTGGCTCAAAGGTGCAGTAGTTGGCACTGCTGCCTTACAGCACCAGGGACCAGGGTTCAATTTCAATTTTGGGTGACTGTGTGGAGTTTGCACTTTCTCCCAGTATCTGCATGGGTTTCCTCCAGGTCCTCCGGTTTCCCCCTCAGTCCAAAGATATGTGGGTTAGGCTGATTGATCAAGCTAAATTGCCTCTTAATGTCAGAGGCATTAACAAAGGTAAATACGAGGGGTTTTGAGGTGCGATTGTTTCGATGCAGGCTTGATAGGCCAGATAGCCTCCTTCTGCACTGCAGGATCTCTGATTCTAGAGAGGGGGTTAAACCAAATAGTGGGGACCAGGGAAGATGTGGTAGGTCAAGGTAAGTGAGAAAGATATTAATCTGAGAAGTATAAACAGACCATGACAGGAAGGGAATACAAACCTAAATTAGCAGTTAAGGCTAGAGGTTATAAAAATAATAAAAGGACAAAACTAAAGGTTCTGTATCTGAATTAATGCAATATTCAAAACAAAACACAAACAGAATACAAACAGAAATAAATAAGTATGATTTGATAGCCATTACAGAGACTGGCTGCAGGATAACAAAGATTGATTCCTGAATTCTGATGGTTACATGACATTTAGGAAGGCTGGGAAACTAGAAGATGGTGGCGAGGTGGATCTGTTAATGAATGATGGTATTAGGGCCGAGAGGTGTGAAAAGAGTGTAAGCCCCTCAGCAAATGGCCTCCTTTTGCACAGCAACAATTCTTATGATTCTATGCACAAGTTCCTCACTGATTCAGTATTAGTTTCTTTGGGATGTCTGGTGTGCTGACTTGTTTCATCACTCCAAATGTTGATACAAAGTAATTGTTTAGCATATTCAATTTTTAAAAAAAAATTCATTGCTATCACCAGTATTAAAAGGGTTCACATTATTTTTGAATACCCTTTTTTCTTCTAACATAATTGTAAAAACTGTATTTTCATTATCTTTTTGTGTAGCTCTTACAATCTGTTTTGTCACTTCTAGCTTTACTATTTTACCTTTCTCAGTTACCAGGATCTATACTATGTTTTATGTGTTTTTCTTTTTGTTTTATGTTGCCTCTTACTTTACAACCCATTCCCTTCCCATGACATAAAGAGAACACAGATACTCAGTTCTTACAATTCATTTTTGGGACCTCAAGACAAGTTCAAAAGAAAAATATCGAAGGCAGTAATCTCTGGATTACTCCCAGCACCAAGGATTACTGAGAGTAGAAATTGAAAGATATGGAGAGTCAATGCTTGGCAAGAGGCATGAGACAAAGAACAAAGAACAAAACAGCACGGGAAACAGGCCCTTCAGCTCAACGAGCCCACGCCGCCACCTCGATGTTCCCACTTCTACCCATGATCCCCATGTTTATAGATCTATGGATTGAAACCAAATTTGAGACAATTTAGGGAGAATTTGTTCTGCTAATTAGCCTAAGAGCACATCATTGGGATGTGGGAGGAAACCAGAGCACCCAGAGCAAACCCATGCAAGCACGGGGAGAATGCGCAAACTTCCACAGACACAGGCCCAAATCCACGTATCTGCACAGCATAGCGATAGTCACTGAGCTGTCGTGTTGCCCATCAAATGGTCCAGGTCAAGCGTACACAAACGACGTGAAGCAATAGGATACTCTCAAAAAATCCAAGAGCAATCCTCTCACGACCCATCGCGTGTACGCCCCTTGTTAGACAACAAGGTGGACCAAAGCACCTGCAGGATAAAAATAAATACATCAATATCATCATCTATTTACACACTTCCCAGGGACTCCCAAGGCTCATGATCCCTATTTTAAATCAGTTTTCTATACCCCTCCATTCCTATTCTGTTCATGTGCCCATGTAAGTATTTCTTAAATAACTCCAGAGTGCCTGCCTCCACCACTTTACTTGGCAGTGCGTTCCATACCCCCACCACCCTGTGTGAGAAAAAACTCCCTCTAGCATCCAAATTATACCTTACCCCCTTCACCCTAAGCCCGTGATCCCTCATGCTATTAGAGTCCATCCTAGGAAAAAGTTTAATCCTGTTTACTCTATCTATACCCCTCTTAATCTTGTACACCTCTATTAGATCTCCTCTAAGTCTACATCTTTCTCAGGAAAACAGTCCCAATTTGTCTAACCTCTCCTCGTAACTCAGACCTTCCATATCAGGCAGCATCCTGGTAAACCTCCTTTGCACTCTCTCCAGAGTCTCCACATCCTTCCAGTAGTAAGGCGACCAGAACTGGACGCAGTGTTCCAAATGAGGTCTAACCGACGTTTTATACAACTGTAAAATTAAAGGCCAGCTCTTGTACTCTATACCCCTTCCTATAAAGGCTAGCATACCATATGCTTTCTTCACAACCTTTTCCACCTGCTCTGCCACCTTCAGAGACTTGTGCACCTGCACCCCCAGGTCCCTCTGCATTTCTACATTCTTAATAGGTCTACCCTTTATCATCTTCCTTCCCCCTATATTCTTTCTCCCGAAAGACATGTTGCAGGAGGGAGGAGCTGAGGTTCTTGGGACCATTGGGATCAATTCTAGGATAGGAGACATCAATTCAAAAGAGGCAGATTGCACCTCACCAAGACTACAACAAATATCCTCATGTGTAGTGGCTGAGCAGGGTATAACCTAAATTGACAGGTGATTTGGGCATCAGCATATAGAAGCAGGAAGAGCAATAAGATACATGAAGTCAGAGAGTTGAAAGTACAAGACAAGGAAGTAGCACCATATTAGATATGAGGGGACCAAGAAGGATTACAAGGAATATAAATACAGGTTTACAATGCAAGTAAATTTAGCTAAAGTTTATTTATTAGTCACAAGTAGATTTGCATTAACACTGCAATAAAGTTACTGTGAAAATCCCACGACATGGAGATGCTGGTGCTGGACTGGGGTGGGCACAGCAAGAAGTTTCACAACAGCAGGTTAAAGTCCAACAGGTTTATATGGAATTACAAGCTTTCGGAAAGCTGCTCTTCATTAGGTGAAGAAGGAGAAGAGCTCTGAAAGCTCATGATTCCAACTTCACAAAGACAGCAGCCCAAGCTGGGAACTGAACTTGGATCCCAGGCACTGAGAGGCAGGAGTGCTAACCACTGTGCATTACATGAAGTGCAGTGAGCAGAATTGGTGAGCTACAAGCAGAAATAGCTATGTGGGAACTTGACATAGCAGTAATATCAAAAATGGGGCTTACAAATGGTGACGCCGGGTGTGTTTAATATTTAAGCATATTAAATGTTCAGAAAAAATAGGGATAAAAAAATGCAAGTGTGGTTGCAGTACCAATTAGGACAGGCATTATAGTGTTGGAAAAGGTGAACATCCTTAGTTGAGAAGCAAAATGGGGACAATCAATCTCTTCGGGAAAAGATCGTATGATGCAGTATCACTGTGGTGTGGGGTTTTTGATATCTAATTAACATGTTAATAAGGAATGCATTTTCTATAGTCTAGATTGGGTTACTGCTAATTAATGTTTAATTCATATTGATTTTAGTTTGTTAGCGACATTAAAAGTCTTGGAGAATCTGAAACCTTGTTGTACATTTTCTTTAAGTTTTCCATATTGGCTTCTATGAGGATCATAAATAGAACAAAGGACAGAAAGGAAGAACTGCAACATAACAATGGATGATCTTTACAGAAAGTTGTTTTAGGTGGAGACTAGTGCATTACAATAAGAGTGAAAGACTAAAACCAGGGTTCCTTGAAAGACAACGGAGATAGGGAATATGCTGAAGGAAACAGAGGAAGAGCTCGTCTAGGATTGGAAATAATATAAAACCCTTATACAAGAAAAGGTGTAATGGCATTCCTCACAAATATAGACTGGTCAGTTTAAATCCAGTGCTGGGTAAGATTTTAGAAACAATAATCAAGATTAGTTTTTTCATGAAATAGCACAAAAGGTTGATGAAAGGAATGCAATAGATACTGACCAAATGGATTTTAAGGAACTGTCTGACAAGGTACCAAATAAAATTCTGGTTAACAGATTTTGGTTCATGGAATAGGAATCTTGCAGAAAAAGATTATAGAATACCACACTTTGAATAACACTTGGATAACAGGCAACTTATCAACCACAACATTTCCACATTTTGACTAGTAATGCTTTGAAGCATCAATTCAGATGATGTCATCTTCTAGGAGTAACACACAGCATTACCTGTCACAGAATCAAATAGCACAGATACAGCCATTCTGTCATCATGCTTGTGGGCAGGCACTTACCGCGCTGCAAAATTCTATGATTCTACACTGATAACTGAAATGTCAACAACTGTAATTTTAAAAGAAAGATTTGTATTTGTATGCAGCCATTCCTACCTTCAGGATGTTCTAAAGTCCTCTATGGCCAAACTGGCATTGCTGTATATAGGAAACAATGCAGCCAACTTGCACACAGAAAGGTCTCACAAAAAGCAACATAATAATGTCCAATCCTTTTTTTAACGTACAGAAATCATACATCTTTATTTTTCAACATCATTTTGATTAAATGATTAATGGCCAGAGCACCTCAGCAAACTGCCCTGCTCTTCTCTAAAATAGTGTCATGGGATCTTTTGGATTCCATTAAAATCCCATTCTATAATTCTAATTCTATAATTCTATGCAGTGAAACAGCAAAGAGGATTTAATCTGTCACATCACAAAGAACTAGGGTTCAAGTGACTTGAGCACAAAATCTAAGCTGACATTTTTGCCAGATGTGCCATTTTTCCAAAGAGACTTTAATCTAAGGCTCTCTCTGTCCTATCAGGTGTACAATAAAGATCTCTAGCGTTATTTCACAGATCCAGGGTACCCTGCCTAACATTTATCACTCAATCACCATCAAAGAAAACGCTATGTCATTGCCCCATTGCTCTTTTTAGGGCCTTCGCTATGCACAATAAGCTGCCATATTTCCTACATTACAACAGTAATTGGCTGTCAAGGATTTTGCAACATCCAGATGTGGTAAAGATGTAAAATAAATTCAAGTCTCTTGCTATTTTTGGATATGTAACTGCTCTCAATAGGATTTATTTTTAAAATCTGATTAGAGTTGCAGTCTCTGGATTAAATCTAAACCAGCATTATATGTAGCAACACTAATCTTGTTAAATACAGGCAGTCCTTTGTCACGTTCCATTTACAACAAACAGCACTTACAATATTTATAAATTGACACTCCATTTCAACTTTACAATGCCAGGGCAGAACATTCATACGTGCAACTGACATTCTGCACCATCTGTCTATATGACCAAACAGGTCTACTTGCTTTACTAGATGAAAACAAATATTCCATTTTTTTTTTGACAAACCATTGCACTTTAATGCATTTTTATGCTCATGTTGTATTGAGCATGTGCTCAGGTTCAAGGTTAAACAGCAGTGATAAATATCTTCAGTATATCCTCCACACGAACCGAGGAACTTGTGCTATGGCATGCAGACATCAACAGTCACCTCAGCAACTTGACAGGGCAAAAATTGAGAGCATTTAACACCGCTGGGGCACCCCATGAGTAATCACTGGCCTTGGTTCAGAAATTAACTCCTTACTTATAACATTGCTACTATGGGAAAATCGGTCCTGGCTTACAACATTTTGACTTGGAATATGATTTTTCAGGAACCAATGGTGTCATATGTCTTAGCAACATATTATGCGGCATCATTTAATTCAATGATCTAGTCTCTAGGCACCAACTATTTAGGAAATAGTAAAATTTTAAAGAACAAATTGTATCCCATTTTAGAAATCAGTCTGTGATTCTGTCCCTATTGAGCCTCAGAGAATGTAATGCATCAGACAAGCACAACAGATAAAGGGCACATTCTTGACCTTCTTGTCAATTTTCATTTCCTATAAAGCTGAAAGGAGGCAATGGAGATATGCATACAAAACAGATAGCAATTTTCTAATACTGATATGCTCAAATACATCGTACAAAAAAGAATGGCAACATCTTGTAGGGTCAGCCTAAATATTTGTTTAATATTGAAGCTAACGCCAGATTACAACCAAAGGCTTTCAGTTTAGCAGGAACCTGAACTTCCACTCACATCCAGCTTTCTGCCCCTTTTGCAATATTGACTGGAAGCCAATTCTGCTGGCCTCTGCTTCCAATTTTTGAGCATCAGAACAGTATGTGTGGCGTGTCCTCCTATGATTTAAAATTCTATAATTCTCTAATGTCAATTCAATCACTAAGAACAATAAAGTCAATACCTTTCAACAATACATGCTTCTTTTCACAAGCACCGACTGGAGCTGCTATTCCCTTCAGAATCATATCTAATGACAGCATTGCCCACTGTTTGACTTGGCCTTCTAATTACTATGACATCAGCTAAGAGCATATTCACATTATAAAATCTTGAAATGCACAGGTTCAAATCCACTCCATTACATAATTGGGTTATAATGCCAGCTAACTATTGAGGGAGTGTTGTGTTATCAGATATTTTGCACCAGATATTAAACTATGGCTTTGTCTGTCTGTATTCTAACTTGCGCCAGGTCTTGTTCACACATCATCTCTGTACTTGCATACTTATATTGGTTCAGTTCATCAACACTTAATATTTAAAATAGCCATTCTTATGTTGGTGTCGACAGGGGCATGTTCTCCTTCCTGAAGTCGATGACAATCTCTTTTGTTTGGAGGAGAGATTATTGTTGCCGCATCAGTTCACCAGATACTCACAGTCATTTAGCCCCACAGTCATAAGTGTATAATGAGTATAATAGGGGCTGAGAACACTATCCTATGGAGCACCAACATTGAGGATGATCATGGAAGAGATGTTATTGCCTGTACTTACTGATTGTGGTCTGAGAGTTAGAAAGTTCAGGGTCCAATCAGAGGGAGGTGCCAAGATCCAGACCATGAAATTTGGAAATAATGGTGTTGAAGGCAGAGCTGTAGTCAATAAATAGGTATCCTTGTTATGTAGGTGTCCCAGGGTTCAGTGCGGGGCTAGGGAGATGGAGTCTGCTGTAGACCTGTTGCAGCAATAGACAAACTGTAGTGGATCCAGACAGTACAGGAGGCTGGAATTGATTTGTGCCATGACTAACCTTTCGAAGCACTTCATAATGCTGAACTACAGACCGATAGTCATTAAGACACACTGCTTGGCTTTTTTTTTTAGGTACTGCGATGATGGCTGTCTTCCTGAAGCAGATAGGGATCTCAGATTGTTGTCAAGATTGTCATAGTCCAATCCATCAGGCAAACCAGCCTCCCATCCATTGACTCTGTCTACACTTCCCGCTGCTTTAGCAAAGCAGCCGGCATAATTAAGGGCTCCATGCACCCCGGACAATCTCTTTTGCACCTTCTTCCATCAGAAAAATTATTTTTAAAAAATCTGAAGTCGTGTACCAATTTCTTCCCTCCTGCTGTCAGGATTTTGTATGGATTATCTTATATTCAGTTGACTTTTCTTTATATCCTAGCTATGACTGTAAAACTATATTCTATATAAACGGTGTGCTTTGTCTATATAGTGTGCAAGAAACAATACTTTTCACTGTATGTTAATACATGTGACAATAATAAATCAAATCATATTCTGATGATGCTACCTTCTACAACGATGCATCTGACAGATCTGTTTTCCTTGAACAGAGGACTTAGGTTGACAGGGCCTTCAACCAAAATCCTCATTTCTCATACTTTTGTCCTCATCCCTTCCTCCCAGAACCACAATAAGGTTCTCCCTTATCCTCACTTTTCAAGTAAAATAAAGTTAAAGTCTATTTATTAGTCACAAGTAGGCTTACACTGCAAAGCAATTACTGTGAGAATCCTTGAGTCACCACACTCCAGCATGTGTTCGGGTACACTGAGGAGGAATTTAGCATGACCAATGCACCCAGCCTGCACATCTTTGAATGGTGGGAAGAAACCAAAGCACCTGGAGGAAACCCTTGCAGAAAGACAGAATGTGCAAATTTCACACAGACATTAACCCAGGCCGGAAATCAAACCCTGGTTCCTGGCGCTGTGAGGTAGCAGTGCTAACCACTGTGCTGCCCTCCCTACCCCACCAAACAATATATTCAAAGGATTATCTTCTGCCAATGCTTGACGCCATCACCGAACACATCGTCCCCTTCCATGTCAACATTCAGAGGGGACAATTCCCTCTGCAACACCGTGGCCCATTCCTCTATCAACCCCCATCCTCCCAACTCCTTAGCTCCTTCCCTAGGCACCTTCCCATGCCTTTGTCCCTTTACCTCCTTTCTCCTTACCATCCAAGGCTCCAAACATTCCTTTCAGGTTTCACTTGTTCCACCATCAATTTAGTCTACTATATTTGGGGCTCACAATGTGGTGTCTGCTGCACTGTGAACACCAAACGCAGATTGCAGAACACCTTTGCTTAGTCTGTGTAATCTCACCTCCAGTTGCTTACTATTGTAATTCATTATCTTACTCTTGGGTTCACATTTTTGCCCTCAGCCTGTTACGATGTTCCAATGAAGCCCAACGCAAGTTGTAGAAACAACATCTCATTTTCCAATTTTGTACTGTACAACCTTCTGGACTCAACATGGAGTTCAATAAATTGAGATGATGAAGTCTGTCCTCTATTTTGAATTTCTTCTCCCAAATGCCAAACTGCATCTTATTCTCATGTTTTTGCTTTCAGATAGCACCAATTTTTATGCTGCTATGAACAAGTTCTGTTATTTTGCTTTCAGATGGTGCTGACTTTTATTCTGCTATTAGCATCTACATTGGACCAATGTTTTGCTCTATCTTGGTCACTGAATTTCCTCCTCCCTCTAACCTCAAGTTATTTTGCTCCATTGTCACTTCCTGCTTTCTCAATAGTATAAAATCCATCACATTCTTATCTCTCTTCAATTCTGAAAAGTCATATTGGACTTGAAGTTCTTCTTACTCTACCAGATGCTGCTAGACCTGTTGAGTTTTTACAGCACTTTGTTTTAACTAAGAGATAGTTAAAAGGTAGGGACTTCCTGTTTTTTTTTTAGAACAGTGGGTATTGTCACCACTATGCCAGCCAACAAAATGGGAGTGGGTACAGCTAGGATTTCCATTTATTCAATCGACAGTAAAAGTAGTTTATTTACTCAGGAAGGAGAATCTCCAAAGCACAGGAGAACTCAATTTTCAGCAAAATGCAATTAATTGGAGGATAAGTCACATCTTACAAATTGTGTTTAAAATCAGTCTCAGTTACTTATAGCACTGCTGCCTTCATACATGATTGACTTCAGGCATGAGATTACCCAACCAGCTTGTGCCACAATATGCAACCATGTTTAAAATGTCACTTATATTTTTCATTTTACTCATCATCATGTGTAATGGTGGTCAACACCAAAGTGCTACACTTTGCACAGCTCAAACATAACCCTTACATTCTGCTGTGGATAACAGAGGGCCACTTAAAATGTCCGTACTTACTGGTGTCATTTATTGCTGGCTTCCTGGAGTCCATCCGTCCAGCTCCATACACAACGGTACGCCCCATCAAGCTGCCATTAGTTTGTAAAAGGTTACTCCTGGTGGAATACAGTTTAGTATTGGGTACTGTAGTCAATATTATATCAATAGAAGGCTTGTTATAAAATGTCTTAGCATTGACACCCAGGCTCCCCTCAGCTTGCACTGCATGAATAGACGGACGTGGCTGAGGTGTTCCAACACTTGCAGAATCAGAAACTTGTTTGGGTCGTCTTACTGCATCCTTGGTTATTGGCTTTCTACAATTTTCACATTTTGTATGGTCTTCACTTTTTCTCCCACAATTTTTACATATGCTGAAGAATTCATCGAGTGTCTGCCCCTGAAATTTGGAAAACAAGACAGAAGAATTTTTACAAAAATCATAATATTTGTACTGTTGAAAGATCTTGCATTCCTCTCTCCCTTGCAAGCCTAAATCTGGAAATTAACAAGATAATAGATTAAAGTCAAACTGAAAACATGAATAACATTCTTTAAATTCAAAGTGTTTGAGTCTTAAATAAAGCAGAAAATTCTGGTAACATTCAGCAAGTCAGGCAGCAATTATAGTGAAAGAAACTTTTGTTTTTGAAAAATAGTTCATGTTTACATTTTATAAACAACAGAATAGGGGAGGAGGGGAGGAAAGGACAAGAGAGAATGTCTGTCATAGGACAGAGGGTCAAAGTGATTCAATTATGACGATAATGAAGGCAATGGTAATGATACAAGAATGTAAACTAGGATCAGCCAAGAGTATAAATGACAAAAACAGAAGCATTACCAGCATCATCTATCACATTGCCTTGTACTTACCCTGGTTCTATATCTGGATATTTATCTATAGACATCTATACCTGGATATCCTAGCAATTTAAAATTATGTAATATTTCACATTTCCAGCATTCATAATATCTATCATAGAACCCTTACAGTGCAGGAGGGGGCTAGTTAGCCCATTGTTGTCAGTGCAGATTCAATCTCACCCAAGCTGTATCCCTGTAACCCCATGTATTTAGCATGCTAATCCCCTGACACTAAGGGGGAATTTATCATGGCTTATCCACTTAACCTTAATTTAATAGCTTTAAATTAAGGGGTGGTAGTTATAGGATGGATGTCAGATGTAGGTTCTTTACCCAGAGGGTGGTAAGGGTATGAAATGCCCTGCCTGCAATAGTTGTAGATGCGCCAAGTTTGGTGGTTTAAGTGGTCAGTGGATAGGTTTATGGATGAAAAGGGAATGGTTTAGGTTAGAGGTCATTGCTTTTTCTCAATTGGTCGGCGCAACATCAACGGCCGAAGGGCCTGTTCTGCGCTGTAATGTTCTACATTTTAACCTGCGCATCTTTGGACTGTGGAAGGAAACCCACAAAGACACAGGGAGAATGTGCAAACCCCAGACAGACAGTGACCTAAGGCTGGAATTGAACCTTGGTCCCGGGCGCTAGAGGCAGCAATGCTATCTTTGTTTAGGTTTGAAAAGGTATTAAATGATCTTACTGTAGAGAAAACAATTGCATAAGCAATAATAGTAAAAAGGAAAAGCATCGGAAACCAAATTAAAACAGAAAATGCTTTGATCAATTAGCATTTGAAGGAGACGAGAGAATTCAGTGTTTCTACAAGATGGTGGTTGAGAGCTTGTCTTTTTTAAAATCATGAGCTGTGGCATCACTGGTTAGGCCAACATTTATGTCACCTAACTCTAACTGTCCACAAGAGGGTGGTGGTGAGCCACCTTGAACAGCTGTCATCCATGTGGTGTTGGTACACAGTGCTATTAATTTGGAAGTTGCAGAATTTCAATCCAGCAACAGTGAAGGAAAAGTGCTATAGTACAGAATTGAGACAGCGTGTGACTTAGAGGGGATCTTGCAGGTGGTAATGTTCCCATATATTTGCTGTCTTTATTTTCCAGAGGTTAGAGATTGTGTGTTTGGAAGATCCTGTTGAAGGAGCCTTGGTGAGTTGTCACAGTGCATCTTGTTGCTGGTGTACAATATTGCCACTGTGCATCACTGCTCGAGGCAGTGAATTTTGAATGTGATGGATGGGCTGTCAAACAAGCTTTGTCCTGGATAGTGTCTAACTTATTGAGTGTTCTGGGAGCTGCCCTGATCCAGGAATAATGTGGAGTTGCCAGCGTTGAATTGGGGTAGGCACAGTAAGTAGTCTCACAACACCAGGTTAAAGTCCAACAAGTTTATTTGGTAGCACGAGCATTTGGAGCACTGCTCATTCATCAAGTGAGTGATCCAGGGAAGTAGAGAGCATTCCATCATACTCCTGACTTGTGCCTTGTAGATAATGGACAGGCTGCAGGGAGTCAGCTGGTATGTTGTTCTGCATAGAATTCCCAGTTTCTGACCTACTCTGTACCACGGTATTTATATAGCTAGAACATAGAACACTACAGCACAAACAGGCCCTTCGGCCCACAAGTTGTGCCGAACACATCAAAACCTACCAAGCCATAGACCTATCTATAACCCCCAATCCCATTGGATCCCATATACACATCCAGAAGTCTTTTAAAAGACCCCAGCGAGTTCGCCTCGACCACCACCGACGGCAGCCGATTCCGTTCACTCACCACCCTCTGAGTGAAAAACTTTCCCCTAGCATCCCCTCTGTACTTGTTTCCCTGCACCTTAAATCTGTGCCCACTCGTCGCAACCATTTCAGCCCTGGGAAATAGTTTCTGAGAGTCCACCCTATCTATTCCTCTCAACATCTTGTAAACCTCTATCAGGTCGCCTCTCAACCTTTGTCTCTCCAGAGAGAACAGTCCCAGCTCCTTCAACCTGTCTTCATAAGGCATGCCTCCCAATCCAGGCAACATCCTCGTAAATCTCCTCTGCACCCTTTCAATTAGCTTCCACGTCCTTCCTATAGTGAGGCGACCAGAACTGCGCACAGTACTCCAAATGTGGTCTGACAAGGGTCCTCTTAAGCTGCAGCATTACATCCTGACTCCTGAACTCAATCTCTCGATGAATGAAGGCCAGTACACCGTAAGCTTTTTTAACCACATCCTCCACCTGGGAGGCCGATTTGAGAGTCTTATGGACCCGGACCCCAAGATCCCTCTGCTCTTCCGCACAGCTAAGACTCCTACCTTTGATAGTGTACTCATTCATCCCGTTGGATCTGTCAAAATGGACCACAACACATTTATCCGCATTGAAGTCCATCTGCCACTTCTCCACCCAGTCTTGCATCCTGCCGATGTCCTGCTGCAACTTTTGACATCCCTCCAGACCATCCACAACACCACCGACCTTCGTGTCATCGGCGAACTTACTCACCCATCCCTCCACTTCCTCATCCAGGTCATTTATGAAAATGACAAACAGCAAGGGTCCTAGAACAGATCCCTGGGGCACACCACTGGTGACCGACCTCCATGCAGAAAAAGAGCCATCCACAACCACCCTCTGCCTTCTGCAGGCAAGCCAGTTCTGGATCCACAAGGCCAAAGCCCCTTGGATCCCATGGCCTGGTCCAGTTCAGTTTCCAGTCTACGGAGATTCCCCACTATGGTAATGCCATTGAATAGACGGGAGACATTGAATTTCTTCTGTTGGAGATAGTCATTGCCTGGAACCTGTTTGGAATGAATGTTATCTATCAGCCCAAGTCTAGGTGTTATCCAAGTCTTGCTGAAAATAGGAAAGAACTGCTTCAGTATCTGAGAAATAGTGAATGGTATTGAACGTGAACATCTCTACTTCTGATCTCACGATGTAGGGAAGGTCAATGACAAGCAGTTGAAGATGATTGGGCCTATGATGCTAAGCTGAGAAAGTCCTGCAGTGATGTCTAAGGACTGAGATGATTGACTTCAAACAACAAACAACCATCTTCCTTTGCATTGAGACTCCAACTGGTTTTCCCCTATTTCCATCGACTTCAATTTTGCTAGGGCACCTGGAATCCATATCTAGCCAAATACGGCCTTTGACATCAAGGGAAATCACTCTTACCTCACTTCGAGTTTAGCTCTTTCATCCATATTTGGATCTAGGCTGCAATGAGATCAGTAAGAAGTCTCACAACACCAATTTGAAGTCAGGGTCACTTGATGAAAAAGCAGCACTCCGAAAGTTTGTAATTCCAAATAAATCTATTGGACTTTAAAATGGTATCATGAGACTTCTTACTATGACCACTCCAGTCCAAAGCCAGCATCTCCACATCATGGCAATGAGATCAGGCATTGAGTGGCATTGGCAGAAGGCTGGGATCTGAGATGCTGGGGATCACTGGAGGAAGCCAAGATGGATCATCTATCAGTACTTCTGGCTGAAGACTGTTGCGAACGCTTCTGCTTTGTCTTTTGCACTGACATGCTGAGCTCTTCCATCAAGGATGGGGACATTTATGGAGCTTCCTTTTCCTAATAGATGTTAAATTTACACTCCAACTCAGGACTGGATGTGACAGGGCTACAGAGCTATTAATTGGGCGATTATTTAGCTTTATCTATTGCATTATGCTTTCACTGTCTGGCATGCAAGTAATCCTTCACCAGATTTAATACCAAATATTTAGCTAAGTTTGGTGCTGCTCCTGGCATGCCTTCCTGCACTCTTCATCAAATCAGGGTTGCTCCCTCAGTTTCTTGGTAATGGTAGAATAAGGATATGTTGGAATATGAGGTTATAGATTGTGTGTTAAACAATTTGAGTGCTACTGATGTTATTAAATTCCAGATTTATTAATTGAATTTGAATTTTACTAGCTACCAGGGTATGAACACGTTCCCCCAGAGATTTTTGGATGACTAGTCTGGTGACATTATCACTACACTAAGATTGACTGAAATGCCAGTTTAGCAGGTTTACTATTTATGGGTAAACAGCTTCCACCCAAAGTATGAACAAGAGTTTCTCTTTTCAAATGTCAAGGGGCCTGCGACATTTTCAACATTTTCTGTTTTAATTTATTAACTTATAATTTTAACTAATAATTACACACATTGGGCCTCATATTCCTGTCTATTATAAGCTCCAAAGTATTTTTCTAAAATTGTCTACAAATAATCTAAGCGAATTTACTTGATTCATTTATCAATGCACAATGTGAGTGAACTCAATGCCACCTCATACTCATTATTTGTACAGCAGTGGAAATATGGTGTTATCTTAGAGAATAATTTTCTGCCCTAGATCAGGTTACCAGGCAATTTCAGTCCAGTTATGTAACAAAATATAAATCAATACAGCACTTAGTGAAATTCTGCCACCAAACCCTGTGTACCCACACATTTAAACACACTGAACATTAAAACTAATTGTATAATTTGAAAATTTAAACAGAAATGTACACATGCGATCAAGTATTTGCCATGTCAAATTAATCAACAAAAACATATCCTCATTGACAACTGCGTACAAAACTATTCAAGGCATATGACCGATCAAGTATAGGTAAGTGAAGTGAATTATTACCAAGATCAAGAAGAAATGGTCATTACTTTGTACCACAACATCATGTTGCATGGAGGACACTGTGGGGTGGAGAGAAGAAGAGACATTGCCAGTGTGCACAAAGCTTGTGGGGACAGGGTTTGAAGACAAGGGCTGTGAATCGTATCCAAGGCCAAAAAGGATGCAAATTCCCAAAACAGGTACTGATGTATCTTGGAAATCAGAATGCAAATGGCAAAACAGGTATTGTATAATTTGGGAATTGGAATCCCAGAGCAACTTGAGTCAAGGGTGTCAGAGGGAGAAAACTAATGTTTTCTCTTTCCTGACAGATTTTAATACTGTTGCTCCAAATCACATGGTTAAAGACCTGAATGATGCTTGCAACCTAAATGATCACTTCACTTTAATGATGGGAAACGGGCAGGAAAGTGGTGTTAAAGCCCCAAGATAAGGAACAATTATATTGAATGGCAAAGCAAGTCTAATGGGTTATATAATCCACTCCTGCTCATGCCTCTTATGTTCTTATAATTTTTACAGACAATTAAGTCTCAGCTGTTACGTTCATTTCAGACAGACATGCATTGCAAATCATATAATCCTGAAATGCTACCTGTACCAATCAGAAAGCTTGGTTTTTTTTTAAGAAAAACAAGTCACTTCTGCAAATACTTCACACAGGACATACTTGTGAACACTGCCTGCATGATTAATGTTTCCACACGCTGTGCATGATGCTTTTTTCATTAATATTCTGTAGAGATACCACTCAATAGAGACAACTGGCAACACGTATCTGAAAACAAAGCTCAGTTTACACATCCCAAAACAGACAGATTAACATATCAACTACCAACCACCGCTTTTTGCTGAAAATTTCAGGGCAAAGAGGTGGTTGCTGAAATATTCCAATCGCATCAGAAGATTCAACTTTGTCCTTCCCATTAACGTCAGACTTGAATGTTGATGTTAAGTTTTCAACTAGTATATAGCTACAGCACCATCAATCTCTACACATGCAGGAGAAAATCTCTAGTGCCCACCTCAGTATGCATCAGGCTTTGTGGAGCAGAAGCTTCAAGAGTTGATGATTCTGGGAATGCTGCTGTTAAGCCTTCTCTTAATCGTTTCGTTAGAACACGTCTTTTAATATTTGGTATGGAATACATCTGTTCTTCTAATTCCGGAGAGCCAACATCTAACAAAAAAAGCAAATGTCTTCCTTTGTAAAGAGCTTAAGAAACTGACGATGCTCTTAACATACAAAAAGAACATTAAATTTGCAATGTGCTTACAAAGAGTAAAATATTGAAGATGTAATCTCTGTTTGAAAAACCCTAGATATTCTTGAGGGTTTGAAGTTAGATAAGTCCCCTGGGCCGGATGGGATTTACCCTAGGATTCTCTGGGAGGCGAGAGAGGCAATTGCAGAGCCTCTGGCTCTGATCTTCAGGTTGTCGTTGGTTACGGGTATAGTGCCAGAAGACTGGAGGATAGCGAATGTGGTCCCATTGTTCAAGAAGGGGAAGAGAGACTTTCTGGGGAATTATAGGCCGGTGAGTCTTACTTCTGTTGTGGGCAAAGTATTGGAGAGAATTATTAGGGATAGGATTTATAGTTATTTAGAGAGAAATGAATTGATTGGGGATAGTCAGCATGGTTTTGTGAAGGGTAGGTCGTGCCTTACTAACCTCATTGAGTTTTTTGAAAAAGTGACCAAAGAGGTGGATGGGGGTAAGGCAGTTGATGTGGTATATATGGACTTTAGTAAGGCGTTCGATAAGGTGGCCCATGGAAGGCTTCTGCAGAAAATGCAGATGTAAGGGATAGAGGGTGATTTAGCTAATTGGATTAGGAATTGGCTAGCAGATAGAAGACAGAGGGTGGTGGTTGATGGGAGATATTCATCGTGGAGTTCGGTGACAAGTGGTGTACCTCAGGATCTGTTTTGGGGCCCCTGCTGTTTGTAATTTTTATAAATGATCTGGATGAGGGTATTGAAGGATGGATTAGTAAATTTGCGGATGACACCAAAGTCGGAGGAGTGGTAGATAGTGAAGAGGGGTGTTCTAGTTTGCAGAGAGACTTGGACAAGTTGCAGAGCTGGGCCGAGAGGTGGCAAATGGAGTTTAATGCGGAAAAGTGTGAGGTAATTCACTTTGGCAGGAATAACAAATGTGTAGAGTATAGGGCTAATGGTAGAACTCTTAATAGTGTTGATGAACAGAGGGATCTTGGTGTATATGTGCATAGATCCCTGAAAGTTGGCAATCAAGTCGATAAGGTTGTTAAGAAGGCATAAGGAGTCTTAGCTTTTATTGGTAGGGGGATTGAATTTCGGAGCCGCAACGTCATGTTGCAACTGTACAAAACTCTAGTGCGGCCGCACTTGGAGTATTGTGTATAGTTCTGGTCCCCGCATTATAAGAAAGATGTGGAGGCATTGGAGAGGGTACAGAGGAGGTTACCAGGATGTTGCCTGGTATGGAGGGCAGGTCTTATGAAGAGAGGCTGAGGGATTTGAGGTTGTTTTTGTTAGAAAGAAGGCGGCTAAGAGGAGACCTTATTGAAACATATAAGGTTTAGATAGGGTGGACAGTGATAGCCTTTTTCCTAGGATGGAGAAAACTAGCACGAGGGGACATAGCTTTAAATTAAGGGGTGGTAGTTATAGGACGGATGTCAGAGGTAGTTTCTTTACCCAGAGGATGGTTAGGGTATGGAATGCCCTGCCTGTTGCAGTTGTAGATGCGCCAAGTTCGGTAGCGTTTAAGAGGTTAGTAGATAAGTTTATGGATGAAAAGGGAATGGTTTAGGTTAGACGGTCATTGCTTTTTCTTAATTGGTCGACGCAACATCGAAGACCGAAGGGCCTGTTCTGCACTGTAATGTTCTATGTTCTATTATACTGAATGACAGCACCAAAGAATTCAATCTATATTGAGTGACATAACATTGTGCACTCATCATCGTTCAAATCTGGAGCAGGGAACCTAATCTAGGTTTGAAAGGTCACAAACCTGAAAATTAACTCTGTTTTTCTCATTACAGATGCTGCCTGACCTGTTGTGTACTTCCAGCATTTTCAGTTTTTTTTATTTTAACCACTCCATTGTGTTCATCTGATTAATATCTATTGATCTACTGATCTTTTCCCAAATGCAGCTGTGTGGCGACCAAAGAGATAATAAAATCATCAAAGATGGAAGCACAAAAATATAAGAAATCAGCTTTAAAGTACTCACACTCACCTCTTTCATCAGGCTCCATTAAAATAATACTGTCCACTGGAACCCTTTGAACATCAGCTGGGTATTCTTTTCTGAAATCATATAACAGATTTTAAGATAAAAACTGGTCTTCACACTAAATAGATTTTCCAGCACAATTTTCACAGTTGATATAACATTTATTTAAATACATTTCCTAGTGGGGAGGTGGTGGTCTAGCGGTATTGTTACTGGACTAGTAATCCAGAGACCGAGGATCATGCCCCGGGGACCCAAGTTTGAATTCCCCCACGGCAAGTGGTGAAATCTGAATCCAAGAAAGCTGAGATTACAAGTCTAATGATGACCATAAAACCATTGTCGTTAAAAACTCATTTGATTCATTAATGCCTTTTACCTAGTCTGGCCTACATGTGACTCCAGACACACAAAAATATAGCTGACTTCTGAAATGGCCACTCAATTGAAGGGCAATTAGGGGTGTGCAATAAATGTTGGTCAGTCAGCAATATTCACAGCCCATGAGTGAATTTTTAAAAATGCACATCCCTTGCCAACTGCAATATTCAGACTACCCATAGCACTACAGCAAGATCAAACTCTTACTGGAGAGACTATTTATATTCAGTTAGAACAGACATTGCTAATACAAAGCAAAGAATGGTTTAAGATTATCTGATCTAAACTGATTGATTACTTCCAAAACGAAAGTTTCTCGGAATTCCACTTACAAACCTTGGGGAAAGGGAGGTAAAATTCTCCTTTACTTAAGACTTTACCTCAGATGGTTCAATATGTGCTTTATTGGTGACTATGATATACTTATGACCCATCTTGAATTAATATTAATTGAATTAATCTTTGTTCTTTGTTGTAATAAATCTAATAAGGAATCCTTCCCTAAACGTCTTCACCCATGTGGAAGGGATCAGAAAGTTAAGCTGATTAGATCAGATGATTAAACAAAGAGGGTTGGGAGGAGGCTCATATGAAACAGAAACATTGGCATGGACCAAATGTGGCCAAAAGCATGTTTTGCATTGCAAGTCCTACATAGTCATGAAAGATCAATGAAAATTAGCCAAGGTTTTTATGAACAATTCTACATAAAACAACTTATTTTTAAAATGACAGATTACAAGGTACAAAAACATGAGTACATGCAATTCATATTCTGATGAGAAATCAATACTTAAGATTTGACAAGATGACTGCATTTATATGGCAGCGAGAAGCACTTAAGTATGGGACCAATTATTTATGTCATCCTGCATTCAGGAACAGCACACCTGCAACTTCATTGTTAGGTAGAATGCATTAAGCGAAGTTATGCAAAGTACATAAGAATAAACAAGTATCCACCCGTGTAAAACAAGAGAATTAAGATACAAGCTGAGCCAATTCACCAAATGGATTCTAGTTTCATCAAAATGGGGCTTGAATGTCAAAGCAATGGTATACTTGTATGATATAAGTGAAAATATTGCTCTCCTGTACTTGTGAGACTGAAGACTTGAGCAAAACACTGACAATTCTTATAAATCATGGTGCATAAATAAATATTCAGCTCATTGTCATCCTTTTGGGTGCCAGTGCCTTTTGAAAATTTTCTAAGTATTTTTTCACAATAAAAATTGTTACTAACTACAAGCTACTTCCTATAGATTTCCAAATATGATTAAATTTGCAATGAAATAGACTTGTCTTCTTAATCCAATCTATATTCAGAACAAGTTTTGATACAAAAAGGCTGAATAGTAGTCACTGTGATAGAGGAGCAGACTGTATAACGATCACTGATTGAAAAATTGCATTGCATCCTTCAAACTAACCCAATTCAACATTATTCTAGTCTGAAATTACTTCAGTGCCATCACTGTTTGCAAGCAAGCACTGTTTGATTTGTAATACCTAGATCTGATATTAAAATGGCAGTGCAAGAAAATCATCTGCAGAGATTAATGTTGATTGCACACTTTTGTTAGTGAATAGCAGATCAGCAAAATTAAATTTAGGTCATTGCTAAAACATTTATATTGAGCTCAGCAATTGAGATCGACATTTAAAGTGGTTGGATCAATGAATGCATGATCAGAATTACATCAAGTACACCCTGCATTATTTTGCAATGCTGATTGTGCAATGCTAATTTGGCAATAAATGACTCCTGCGGATTGGCAAGGTCACTCAGAACACCAGTTGTAGTAAATGGAATAATACCATCATGATAGATAAAACACTAAATGAGGGCAGGTGAAACAGCGTATTTGCACATCTTGATTGAAGCCACTTTAAATGAAGTCCCAATGAGAAGCACACAAAGCATTGACACCTAATGAAGCTATTTTATGAGACTGCGCAATGACAATCCCAGTTGTTATGCAAACACATCGGTGACACTTACCCTTCATCAGTTAAGCCAAGATTGCTTTAAAAGACGAAAGAAAACAAGAGGTA